>APFE031297503.1:33661-141323 GCA_000404065.3 Pinus taeda
CTCTCTTTCTGGCTGCCCTAGAATGGTTTCTAAACACAATCTTTATGTCATCATAAGGTAGTTGGTAGATGTCCCCCCGAGCCAGCAAATGGAGGGTATCTATAAAGTCTTTCGGGACCCCTCTAAGCAGGACCAACTTCAGAGATTCGGGGTCAAGTGTGCACCTAGCCCTTTTATAACTGAGTTGAAACCTCTCTTCATAGTCTTCTAAGGATTCATCGCTTCCTATGGTCATTCGGAAAATCTCTTCCTCGGTATCCTTTGACCTACAGTAGTCCTGGTATTTGTTATTAAAGGCTTGCTGAATCTGAGCCCAAGTTATGATGCTGTTGCCAGGTAACCCCATGAACCAGCACAATGTTGCATCCTTGAGGGTAGAAGGAAATAGTTTCAACTTCTACTCATCTTCTGCATAGTCATAGGTCCGACAGATAACAACGAATTCAAACAAAAAGGTATTAGGATCTTCGGTAGTCAACCTATGGAAGTGAGGTAAGGCTGAGGGACTTATGTTTTTCATTTTAGTCTCCCCATTGGTCTTTCGGATAGGAAAGGTACCCTCTAATCTTTCCCCATTTCCTCTAACATTTCTGTTTTCAGCCATGGTCTCAAGAGGAATGGTTTCTTGCTCTTCTTCTGCTATAGGATCTTCGTATATCTTTGGTGGTTCACCTATAGGTTCTTCTGGATCACTGCCACCAAAGAAGAGAGAAGGGTGACTTAGTGATGTGGTGGGGGTGTTGGGTAGGAATTTTCTTGAATTGTCTCTATTCCTACGAGGCATGAAAGGAAATCTCTTTTTGGGTGATTTTTTGTTTTTTTTTTTTTTGCTTGTACCTGCAAAACTGAAATGGATTGAACAACAAATTGCAACTAATTGAAATGAACTTGCTGAAATGAAATTGTAGAATTGAAATGAAAGCAAGGAAATGACTAATCTACTTTGCTGGAATGGAAATTACAAAATTGAAATGAAAGTAGGAAATGCCTATTCTACTCTTGCTGAAATGGAAATTGCGGAATTGAAATGAAAGCAGGAAATGCCTAATCTACGCTTGCTGAAATGAAATCGCAGAATTGAAATGAAAGCAGGAAATTCCTAATCTACTTTTGCAGAATTGAAATTGCAAAATTGAAATGGTAGAATTGAAATGAAACAACTACTCTACTTTTGTTGAAATAAACTACTTAGCAGAATGTTGCAGTAGAAAATAGAAGAAAAGCAGTAATCGCAAAATACTCTGACACTTCCCTGGAAATGGCGCCAAAAAGAATGGTGAGCTCTAGTATTGCAGTAAATGTTGCAACTCTTGGGGCTTCCTTCTTTACTTTTATCAACCCAGTAGTTTGTAACAAAATTGGAAGCGATAATGTTGTTTGCACAAGTACTAGCTCTTACTACAGGCTATCACTTGATCAGCTGGTGCAAGTTCGCTAGGAGTTTAAGCCAATTTTTATGAGTTCTCAGAAGAAGCTTTAATTGTGATGAAAGAAAACTAACTCTACAGGGACTATTCTATTTGCAGAAAGAGAAGGAAAAATGAAATGTAATGCAAACCCTAGCAAACCCTAATTTACCTATTAACCCTAATTTTCAAGAAAAGAGATGAAAACTGATGAAATGAGTTCCATTAACTACTGAAAAGGGAAATTGCATTTATTCAAGCTACTTCTGAAAATAAATGGGAAGAAAACATCTTTTTGTGCTTTTAAGTGTTTTTATGTGGAATTATTATGCTTATGATTTATCTAGTTATGATTGTGCAGAGGTTTGGTGGCAAAGGAAGATGGAGTTGGCTTTTGTAGAGGGTGAGGAAGGTGTGGAGAGGTCCTAATAAGCCTCTAGTACCCTTCTGAAGACTTCCATTGTGATCGGACTTCAAAAAATCACTCACAGGAAATTCTGCAGGAGGCTGTAGGGGATCTACAGGAGGATCTACATGAGGAGGCCGAGAGCTATTTTTGGAGTTTTGAAGGTGGAAAAAATGATGGGAAAGGGGAATTGAATGCTAGATGAAGGTGTTGAGGTGTCCAAAACTTGTCAAGGAAGATCAGGGACGAACGTGATGGTTGGATTTGTTCGAATGGAAAGAATGCAGCTTTATGGAAAAAAAATGTAGAAATTAGGGCGGATTGGTGAAATGTTGCGAATGAGCTATGAAATCTATGAGAAGTGAGCTAGTGCTAGCTGTTTTATGGATGTATGGTGATTTGAAGTGTCTTACAAAAGATCTGCACATCTACTTATCAAAACTAACCAAATAAAGAACTAACTATACCATGAAAACAGAACTTTGTCTAGCTTGACCTAATTTCTGACCTACAAATAGAAAATGCTAAACAGTAACCTATGAACAGAAAAGAATGCAAATATATCTATGGTAAAAGAACAGGAAATGATCTGAGCAACTGAATCTGAACCAATATCAATCTTTCCAAATCAAGCTATCACACTAGCAGTTGCATGGAAGAGCAAAAACTGTGTTTTTGGTGGCAGCAGAAGTGCCTTGACTTCAAATCATAGTCGCAGGAAGGGAGAAAGGAGATCAGGGTCTACTGTTGGCCTTTTTGAATCTTATTTTGTCACTACAGTAACCTACTTGAGCAACTGAAACAAGAACAACTATACTAACCATAAAAAACAACCTAATCTAACAAAGTAAAATGAATCTATGCAACAAAAATTAACTCATGAACTGAAGCAAAAACATATAAGTACACAATAGGAGGTGCTGGGAAGCTTGGGTTGGGCCCTAAACCAAGAGCTTCACCCCTATGAAAGAGATCAGTGCTTGCTCAAAAACTGTTTCATCTTCATTATCAAAAATAACAGTTACAATACATAAATTGTTCTCAAAAAGGAACTCGAAAATGAGTTGAACAATGCTGCACCAAACTACGAAAATCTACTAATAACTGGCTAACCTACTAACGCTATAAGCCTCCTTATTTATACAAATGGAGTCCTCAAATAGTCCTAAAATCAAGGAACTCAGCTTCCTAGAACTGGAGATAAACAACAATCCTACTTTACTTTCTCTGCTGCCCCTTGGAATCATCAATGTGGACCTTTGTGCTCCGTGTTGCTGATGGAGGATTCAAGGAAAGGGGTCATAAATGAAGGAGACACCCCCCCTACAAGTCCTCTTCCCTGTTTTCCTCGATTTTTGGCTGCCATTTGCTCATAAATCCCTTGACTTTGTCCAAAATTGACCAAAAAATATTCATAAGGCACATATTAGATTACACAACAAAATGACTAACCCAATTCACTCTATTAGCATAAATATATTTAAAAACATGCAATAAACTAATGAGAATGGTGGATTAAGTTGAAATAAGAGGCAGAATGAGCCCATATAATTACCCATTTCTGGGGCTCATCACAATTCAAGCAACATGTGAGGCCATATGGATAAGGAAAATACTTTTTGGTATTTTCAGTCAGGAGATGGATCCAACAGTGGTATATTGTGATAATTAGAGTTGCATTAAGCTCTTTGAGAATCTAATATTTCATAAAAAGTCCAAGAACATTGATATTCGATATCATCATTTATAGGATTGTTTGCAAAGGAGAATTATGTTGCTACAATACATTATAACTGAGGAGCAAGATGCTGACATCTTGACAAAGGATTTGTTGAGAGGTAAATTTGAATTACACAGGTGCAGGATAGGGGTAGTGAAAAAACCCTCTATTTCTAAGAGGGAGTGTCAGAAAGTGAAGCAAGAGAGGCTCAACTTGACTTTAGCCTTACTCAAATTGAGTAAATCAAACTTCCACGTCAACAGGACACCTTGGAGGTATTTAACTAGTGTTACATGGCTCTTGTAACTCATTTAGACCAGAAAATTCAAGTTAGTGGGCTTGGAGTTCAGTCATGCATGTGTTGATTGCTAAATTTTAGCAAACTAGTTCAGTTATTTTTAATTGTACTCAATTAACTGACCTCTAACCATTAATAGAGTTAGTTGAAGGTCAATTGAGTAGTGAGATAGTAGTCTAACTCAGAGATCTATCAATCAACCAAAAATAGCCCAAACATCCATGAAATTCAAATTCCTCAACTAGAGTGGAGGAGACAAAAGCTAGTGTAATATAATTGTATACTAGTTGAGTGTATAGTTGTTGCATACAATCAAGAGCATTAGGAGAATTGTGAAGTCTAAAATGGGCCTCCTAAGGAAATTATAAAATAATAGTGGAAATAATAAAATAAGATTAGATTATATCAAATTTTAGAGGGAAAAAAGTAAAAACTATTTTTCAACTTATCTCCCTATGAGTTTACTCAAATTTCAAGCGGAAACACTCGTTGGATGAATAATTTGATTTCTCATCCAAGGAGTACCCATGTTGCATACTTTCGATTGATACTACTACACTAAAAATGAGAAATACATGGAAAATGTGATTGCAATCACTTTTTTTCATGTATTTCTCATTTTTTGTGTAGCAGGGTCCATTGAAATTATGCAACTTGGGTACTCCTTGGATGAGGAATTAAATTTTGCATCCAACAAGCACTCACACTCAAAATTTGAGCAAAATCTTATAGCGATAAGTCGAAAATACAAGTTGAAAAAGTAGTATTATTATTTCATTATTTTTTAATCTTTTTACTTTTTTACTCCAAAAATGGTGAATCATCCCCCATGGTTGACATCATCATCTTGAATCCTATTGGTTCTTATGAATTTTATTTTGGTTGTACATTTTTCCTAGGAGGCCCATTTTAGACCTCAAAATTCCCCTAATGATCAATTCCTTGGGAATTGTGCAAGGAAATAGGGATTTCCCTATTGTTTAAGAGCTCGAATTAGCTCAAAATCGTGCAAGGAAATAGGAGGTTGGAGGAGGCACAAATTGGCTAAGTGTTGGCTTGAGGTTCTCATTCAGTAGAGAGAACAATTTTTCTTTTGCAAGGGGTGCTCAAAGTTGGAGCATGCAATTGTAATAGTTTCTCTATTCAACTGATTAATGCAAAGAGGCTTGAGGGTTTTTTCCCAGTTAGCTTTCCCTAGAAATCACTTTTTTCTTGTGTTTTTTCTTGTTACGTTTCCTTGCATGTTGTTCTATTGTGATTTTAATTCCTCAAATTAGTAGAGTAGAATTTTTGTCCCCTAATTTTAGTTCGATTTCTTGAGTAGTTGAAATTTATATCAAATTTCTAAATTATTATATGCATGTTGTCACTGAGTGTGATGCACTATAGACCATAGATTATCAAAGCCCACCTTGATAGAATTTTACAGTGGATTATGATTAATGATATCATGCCTCCTAAGGCGACATTTGAGACAACTTGAGGCTAGGTGCAAGACAAATATGTGGCACATTGGAGTGTGCATGTGGGGTAGAGTCATCAGTTACATAACTTCTTTGTCTTGGTTGTAACATCAGTAATATTGACGAAGAGTACAGTGACAGTTTGACCAAGAAGAGGTAAAGATATTGGCAACGATAATATTATGGATTGACAATAATAGTTGGATACAATAGCTAAGTAGTCTATCCAGAGTAATCTATTTTGTTCTTCTATCTTCTATCTTCAGGGTGGCAGGGTAGTGCGAGGAAAGAGAGTGGAGTCACCTTCAGGTTGAAGCTTGAGAACACTTCAAGGTGGCAGGGTGGTACTAGGGTAGGTTAGAGCTTGTACAAGGTGTTGGAGCATCCTTCTAGTCGGAGCTAACAAAGCCAAGGTGTTGGAATGTCCTTCCAGTTGGAGTTGGTAAACCAGGGAATTGGAACGTCCTTTCAATTAGAGCTGGTAAATCAAGGGGTTGGAGCCTCCTTCTAGTTGTATCTAGAGAATCTTGGAAGTTGGAGCTTGGTATTGATGTAATCTTTAAAATACATGTATTAATAAGTGTTCAACTATTTTTCTTTAGGAATGGTTTCCACCTAAAATTATCATGTCTACAGTCTTTGATATTGTGCTTCGTTGAATGGTGTTGTTGACTTATGTTTAGATCTAATGCGAATGTTAATTAATGCTCTGAAGATTAAAAATTAACTTATTGATGTGAAATATTGATTCACTCCCCTCTTAGTATTTCTAACATGAGTTACCCTACTAGGCCTACTTTTTCCACCCCTCTAGGGTGGCCTTTACTTTTATAATGTTTTTAATTTTTTATTTTGGGTGCATAACTCAAGGGTTAGAGTTAGCTCTTTATGATGTCTCATTTAATTTTACTCCTTAACATGGGACATTTTATAGCTCATTAGGATTGGGACATGCAAGGTTTCCTTTTGATGAAATGGATCATTAAGTGCTTAGGAACAAGGTGATGGCTAATGAGGAGGGTAGAGCACATGTTATACTTTTTCCCACTCCCTGAGTTATATCCTAACCATCTTTTGCATTTTTATTTTCTTCATTTTCTCTCATTGTGGCCATCATACATGTTTTCATTATTTTAGCTACATTAACCTCCAGGGAAATGTTTCCCAACCCTACTCAAGGATGTGGATAAGTATGTGACAAATCCCAATTAATCAATGACAAGTTGAATCCTAACAATGGAGTTGGTATAAAAGGGGTTTTTAATGTGACATGGAAAGTGTCAAGTATGTTGTAGGGAAAATTAACACATTATATCAATCTCATATTTCTAAGTAGTGCCCCTCTTATGATCCTAAGGCCTTAAGGTAGGTCCCACTAGACTAGGGTTAAATATTAACCCCCTCTTGTGAGATGAGAGAAAAATTTGCAATCAATATCATTCATTCTTCTAGCTCACCTATTTGAATAGAAACCCACCTCCATCCAAGAGGAAAAGCCATATAGTGAGAGGTATGTGGCTAATGTAGATGGTGGAGGAACATGGTATATCATCATCAAGGAGTGAATATTAGGCATTGAGAGCTGACTGAATATCAAATGTAGGAGAAAATTCTTCTCCTATAGGGTTACCCATTTTAGTGGGTAATAAGGTGAACCCATAATTATGTCACTATCATCACAAAATAAGGATCTAACAATGAATTGTGATACAAAGCATAATATCCAATGTTCAGTTGTAAATTTATTACATCATATTATTTTCTGTCCTGCAAGTCTATCTTTTATGACTATATTTGACTCAAGAAATTACTCATTGATTAGCACATCTGGGAGTAATATATTTATTAT
Source organism: Pinus taeda (assembly GCA_000404065.3). Lineage (NCBI taxonomy): Eukaryota > Viridiplantae > Streptophyta > Pinopsida > Pinales > Pinaceae > Pinus > Pinus taeda. The sequence continues at coordinate 40,804 of APFE031297503.1, forward strand.
CCACAATAAAATCAATAGGCTAGCAATATATTTTCCTTCAAGTGTCTGGTTTGTTGAAATTTGGTAGTTAAGGGAGAAATTCCCTTCTCGGAATAATTCCTCATCCGTAGAAGGCCCTTCTAACCCTTGGAAGAATTTAATTTAGCCAAGGAAAAATATTATTTTTAATGTGAAACCCACATCTGCACAAAAGAACAGGTCAGCCTAAAGGACAAATTGGGTCTCCTCAACCTCATATAAATAAACCACATGTCGCATCACTTGGAGAATCATCACACACATATCTCTTCTCTTAACTGGTTCGTACTACATCTAAAATTGTAGGTTGACGTCACACTTGCAAAGGGAATGTTGGCTACGTGGGGCTTGACCCAGGTTTAGCAGTGAGTTTAGCCAAGCAAATCCCGGCACTCTGGCCCTTTCGGCAATAGTCCGCGAAGCGCGAACTGAGGTCTCACCCGAGGTAGTATGGGAGGGTGCTAGAACTAGGTTTTCACACCCTAGGGATGTCTTGATGAGGTTTCTAGAGGGTCGCGATCCTATTCTGCGCACTGATCTACTCTACGCAGCTTTCTATTCTTCATAACCCGTGCACACCTTCACGAATTTCGTATTATTCTGATCTGATCCTTACTGTGTTATTATATTAGTGCTTAACTTAGTTTGTGCAGGCCCAATATTTTTATTACTTATTCAACTTCCAGATTAGTGCGAGGACTCGAAAACAATATAAATGCATAAAGATAACCAGAACAAACAAATACAGATCTAAAAATAGACACACAATATTATGAATCAATCTTATCTTTATTAATACTCAAGTTCAATTACAGACCTGACTCCGCCTTGCGCACTTAGCTGCAGGGGTCCGTGCACTCAGCTGCGGACTCTACTAGGCCTCAGAGCACTCAGCTGCAGAGCCTCTACCTACCACTATGACCCAATACACTTCAAATTCACTTCTATCTTCTTACCATGCCTTCTCAACTGTATATTACTTATCAAAAACTAAGACTCCCTTTACACTTAGAGCCTCACTCTATTTATGCAATCCCATGGTCTGCAGACCATGGGTAGGCCGACACACTTTACATTAAATTACATTATCTCAGGGCGTACAACCCTAGACTCTTGTGCTCCATGCCCACATTTCACGAGGTATTTACATTACACTTGACCAAAATTTGGGCTTCAAGCCCCAAAAACATGCTATGGCAGGATCCGCTACCCAACAAGCCCCCAACACAATCATCATGACTCGTCTCGAGTCACTCTACTGGTGTAGCGATCTTTGCACGAAGTTCTTCCAACTGTGTCTGGGCTGCACAAAGGTCCGCAGCGCACTGTCCTGATGTCTGCTGGATCTACTCCATTTCTGCTTCTGAATCATCTGTGCCCAACTTGATTCTCTACTTTGATGTCGGCTTCTAGTACCTATGTTTATAGTCCCGCACCTTTGCCCAGCTTTTTGGGTCGAAAAGACTGTGATTTGGTCGGTTAGTCAAACAGTCATCCCACCCATGTAGGGCTTCAAGAAACTTCCATTTAATCTTCCTAGGAAGGATTCTCCATTAATTTTGACTAGCTAGACCGCGCCTCTGTCTGTGACCTCTCTTACCACATATGGTCCCAACCTATGCATTCTGAATTTTCCAGGAAATTTTTTGAACTTGCTGTCATACAGCAACACTAAATTGTTTACCTTGAATGCGTGCAACTTGATATGGTGATCATGCCAGGCTTTCTCGCGCTGTTTTTGCACCTGCTGATAGAATCCTGCTAGAAACCGTTCTTTGTCGAGTTCGTCCAATTACACGAGCCTCACTTCCAAGGCTTTGTAGTTCGACATGCCTGTAAGTGCTACTATCCACAAACTAGGTACAATGTATTCCATTGGCATGACTGCTTCTGTGCCATAGACTAACCTGAAAGGTGTCTGACCCGTCAACTTTTTGCACATGGTTTTGTATGCCCATAATAGGGTAGGTATGCACATGTCCCAGTCATTTCACTGCGTGTTACATAATTTGGTCAATGCAGTCTCCAAAATTTTGTTGAATGCTTCTACTGTCCCATTAGCTTGTGGATGGTACGGTGTACTTTGCTGATGATACACCTAGAATTCCTCAGTGAGTGCACTAATGGTTTCATTCAGGAAGTGCGTTCCATGGTCACTCATTAAAATTTTCGGGCAACCAAACCGTGTCAACACATTGTCGAACAAAAATTTCACAGCTGTAGTGGCCATGCAGTCCTTAACCGGCTGTGCTTCTGCCCATCGAGTTAGGTACTTTGTCATGGTGATGATGTAGCACACACCCATCTTTCCCTAATGTTTGATTGGCCCCACAAAGTTGATTGCCCATTTCTCAAATGGCTGCAGCGCCATCTGTGGATTGAGTGGCATCTCATCCCTTCATGATGATTTCCTAGTCCTTTGACATATGTCGTAGGCCCGACAATGTGCTTTCAAATCTTGATGTAGGGTTGGCCACCATAGCCTTGCACGAAGAATCTTCTATGTCGTTGTGCATCCTACATAGTGTCCTCCTGCAGCCCACCCATGTGCTTCCGCGAGGATCTGTCCTTGTTAAAATTCAGGTACATATCTTCACAATATCTCATCATTTCGCATTTTGTAGGGGTGCCCCGCGATGACAGAAAAGTCCGTCACGCGCACCACCAATTCCTTCTTCTGCTGGACTGAATATTCCTTTGGTGTAGTCCCTGTGGTTAAAAAATGGATTATATCTTCGAAGTGGTTGTTCGCAATGCGCACTGCAAAGAGCTGTGCATAAAGTAGTCCTTCTTCCAAATTTGTTGGCCCCTTGTCGGTCGTAATTCACGATAAGTGATTTGGTCCTACATTTAGGCATCCTAGCTTTACAATGACCTCAAAGTCATATTCTTGAAATAGTAACAACCATCGGCATATGCACCCCCCCAACACAGGCTTGTTCACTAGGTATTTCAACACAAAATGATCGATATACATCTTGAAGTGCCCACCAAGTAAATAGTGTCGGTATTTCTGGAGTGTGTACACCATTGCCAACCCTTTGTACTTAGTAGTAGAGTAGTTCTTTTCGACTTTCGATAGCCACCGACTTGTGAATGCGATTGGGTGATCCACGCCTTCATCACCTTCTTGCGTAAGTACAACTCCTAGCGCAATGCACGATGCATCTACATGTACATGAAATTCTACGTCCCATTTTGGGAAGACCAGGATGGGAGCAGATGCCATTTTCTCCTTGAGGAGATCCAAACTTTTCCCACAATCATCATTCCAACAATATGTAGCATCCTTTTTCAATAGTTTTTCCATTGGCGATGTTATTTGTGCATAGCTCTTGATAAATTTGTGATAGTAACCAGTGTGCCCCAAAGTAGCGCGTAGTTGTTTGACACTTCGCGGCATTTCCAGATTGAGAATAACAACAATCTTTGCAGGGTCCATCATCAGGCCTTGTTTGCAGACCACATGATCTAGTAGGTTTCCAAAGGGGACAAGGAAGGTGCACTTCTTAAGATTCAGTGCAATCTGGTGTCGTCGGCAAGTATCCAACATCAAACGTAAGCTCGCTATATGGTGTTTAACGAACCCAAATACATTCCAATCGTCCAGATAGACTCCAAGAACTTGTGGATGTATTTGTTGAATGTGGCCACCACTATGCGCAAAAATATCGTTGGCACGTTCTTCAGTCCAAAGGGCATAATAGTGTATTGAAAACAACCCCACTCGGTTGTGAAGGTTGTCTTGCTCCTATCTTCCGGTTGCAAAGGTTGTCTTGCTCCTATTTAATGGTACCCTGAGAAGCCACCCGTGAATGAGTAAGCTTCCTAACTGCCAAACATTCTCCAATACTTCATCTATGAATGGTGTCGAGAATGGATCATGAACACAGGCATTGTTAAGCTTCCTAAGGTCCACACATATTCTAATTTCACCCATTTGTTTTTTATCCTATACTACCATAGGACTCACCTAGTTGAATTCTTCCACTGGTTCAATAATTCTGACTACGAGCATTTTTTCTAATTCGTCACGAACCTTTTATTTATACCTTGGATTCAACCGGTAAGGTCGCTTCTTAACTAGCTTCGCATCCGATTTCAAAGTGATCTTCATCATCCATAAGTCACCAATGATCCCTTTTAAGTCCGTGATTTTGGTCGAGAACAAATCTTGATATTCGCGGAGTAACTCGGCGACCTTATCTACTGTAGCATTGTCCCAATAGTCCCCAAGAGTTGCGTACTTTAGCTCAGCGTCTGTGCCATTGTTTACTTGCTTTGTTTTTAGTGGTGCAGTGATGTCAGGATCCTCAATCGATGGTCCTCGAACTTTGCGACAACCTTCAGTTTCTGGATTATTAATATTTTAAGGGTCGACATCATCCTCCTCTACTTGCACATTATAACATTCTAGAGGACTGATTAACTAGGTTTCCCATGTTGGTTGAAGTACTTGCCATGGTTCCTGTGGTGTTTTGAAGATGGCAGCTTTTATTGCTTGTAGCGCATCGTCAACAGTATCCAACCATCGGTCTTCAAATGTGAATGTTAACAAAAATCCCTCGCGCAAGACATCCCATTCGCCCGTTCCATGTCGGAATTCCGTCTTAGTATACTAATTCATGAGTATGGTATCCAAGGTATGGTAGAATAAATGTACCCATTCAGGTTGTGGTTCTTTCCCATAGGCCTTAGTCCATTTTGTGAGGTGTGTGCACTGGTCATCTCATCCATCGTATTTATCTTCTATCCGTAGTTGTGGTTTCCCAAATTGTAGGCGCATCATCCTTCTACATCTGTGCCAGTTCTCAAAATTTCCTTGATGTGTTCTCCACCAGCATGCAGGTGTTGCGTGCAGTGCCCACTTCAACACATCGAACTGCTGTTGTTCTGGTACTACACTTTCAAACTTGCTCAAGAATTCATCCACTTTTGTCAATCCATCATATGTTGGCAGATCTCAGACTTGGGTTGTTACGCAACACAGTGATCTAATCATCATGTTGCAATTTAGTGTTGTCACTTCGTTCAATCGATTGTGCCAGCGTTCATCTTCTTCATCTGAATCCGCTGTACAGGAACTCGCATGCTCCCACGAGATCCATTCGTCCGCAGTTGGATTCACCCAATCCTGATCTCGCGCAGTTATCTTGTAAATAAAATCTAGCTCATCATCACTTCCATCATCGCACACAAGTTCAGTGTAGCACGTCCCTTCATCTAGGTCTAGCGGAACTACTACGTGTGGGGACTTTTTCTCGAATATCATCTTCTGCTTCTTGAGGTTGATGACTCCATTCATATTAGTGGCCCAATCTATTCCTAGCAATGCAGGATAAGGATTGTTGTCATCGACAATCTCTATTACTTCAAAGTTCGTCTATGTGCTCGCGCCTTTGATATCAACTATTACCCCTTGCAACCTCCCCATGGGAAAAATATTTTGTTGGTTCGCCATTCATAATTGAATAGGGACCACTATAACGTGGTCCTTCCCATACGTTCCCATATCTATTTCGGTAATACATTCACGTCTGAACCCAAGTCTAGGATTACCTGATCCATTTCATACTTGCCAATCTCTACCGTCAATCTCATTTCCCTCCTAGTGCGCAATGCATGATTTCCCAGTTTCTGGACTACATGCGGTTCCCCTGACCCTGCGCACCTGGTAATCAACTCCTATAGTCCCTTAACTGCCTTATTGCCGCGCAACAATTTCATGCATGTCTACAAAAAGGTAGTAAGCATAGAAGGATCCATCTCTGGCTCTGGTTGATCCTCACTACCTAAAGTGGAGGCCCCCATGAAGCTCTTTTTGGCTTCCATGGACGTCTCCTTTGCGTATTCTAGGTCAAATTCAGGTTCCTTTATAGGAGCTTTGCAAACCCATGTATCTTCCTCGGGCTGCTTCCCCTTATCCTCCCCTGTGGTCGCACTCATGCGATTGAGAACTCATCATTTGGATATTCTAAGTCGTAGGAGGCTGGAGTACCCCTTTCTCGCGCATTTGTGCTATCAATGTAGGACAATCTACTACTTCATGATCAAACTGAGCATAGTATGAAAAAGATATTCTCGTCGGGTTGGTACAATCACAGGAGTAGTGCCCTGGTCCTCCGCAATTGTAACAAATTAGCTATTCGCAGCCCCTTCCTGGCCCCATTCCTCCTCGTCCTCAACCTCCCCTTTGAAATCCAGTGCATGCCATCCCCGCAGCTGGGTCAAGGCCTCATGTTTCTGTTTGCATTCTATAGGCTGGGTTTCGATCCATCATTAACTTGTAGCTGCGGCAAGTACGCTCATCATGGCCTACTGACCTGCAGAAATTACAAACTAACTACTAGGGAGTCTATGTATACTTCTGCAACAAATGACAATTATTCGTCGTGTGTTTTCCTCCTATCTGATAGATTGCGCACCATAATGTGGTTGTCGCACTTGGCCCTGCCTGTGTCTCTGGTCTCAACGTCATTGGCCCCCCTCCTACCAAGTAGTTCGTGAATACTAGACAATGGTCTTTGTCATGGCCCTGGCCTTTGCACTTTACGCACCATACTTCCTCGCATGCCTCTGGCCGTGGTGCCCTATCTTGCTTCAAGCTCTGCATTTCCAGGCATAGATTTTGTAGTTGTGCATGGATTTGTTGAACTCCCAACCCTGAATCTTGTATCGGTGTCTCATGCAACCTCATCACCATTTCCAACACATCGGCCTGGGTAGAAAGTTTCTGTTGTGATAGCGTCGTCCTCAGGTGCGGTGTCAGAGATGGCATAAACCATGCATGATGTTGTGCATCTATGAGAATCATATTAGCCTCGCAGATCATACTCTTCAGTCGATGATCTAGATCCTAGGGGTTCTCGCTTGGAAGCATCGTGATCTCTTTAAACCCGGTGATTGGTTGTGTCTCTGATTTCGGCCGGCTAAATTCTGTCATTAGAGTGCTTGATATACCATGTCAACATGGGATCCTGCAGCATGCTCACCAATGTAGCCTTATTAATGTTGTTGTTCGTGAACCTTTCACTTCCTACACTGCTCTTACCATGAACTAGAACTGGTCCGGATCCTCATTCCCTACTCCTTTGAATATGGGTAGCTTGATCACACTCACCATATTAACTGCAGGGTTGGTGGAGGTGGAGTGGGTGGAGATGGAGGTGAAGGAGGTGAAGTGGATGGTGGCATGGGTGGAGGTGGTAACTGCGGAATGCGTTGTCTTATCAAACTGACCGCACTTCTCGAAGAGACCCGACCAAGCTCCTCCCCACTCTCTCGCGAAGGTGAAATTAGGGGACTATTTCCTAATTCCCCACTACCTTTTTAGATCTTTCTGCTCCACATCGTTTCAAACATTAATGTATTCGCATAACCCGATTTTCACATGACAACATCTTAATCCAAGTATTCAGAGATTTAATGTACTTACCTCACGGTCCCTTGAGAAAACGTTGTTCTGCTTCGCTATAGCTTACAGTCGTGTCTACCATAAACTCAGTGATAAATATCTCTATTATCTGGTCGAACCAATGGTCCACAACTCGCGCTATCTTATCTTCTGATGCCTCTATTCTTTGCACTAATTCCAGAGTCCACACTATCGGTTGGTCAAGCTTATACCTTCCCTGGATGTTAGCTAACCTTGTGATCCACTCATATAGTTCAGAAGGAAAGGATGCAAAGAAGATCTTGTGGATTTCCGTATACACGTAGTGATCCAGCCACCTTTTCTCAGATACCTATGGAGTTCTATTTTCCTGTGTCACAAACTCGTGAATATTCTTGTCCAAACACTCTTTAATTTCCTTCTTTGTTGGGTTCTAGTGGCATTACATCATACATCCCTTAGGCAGATCCCAATCTCGGTAACGGAACCATTTGTTGGCTACGTGGGGCTTGACCCAGGTTCAGCAGTGAGTTTAGCCAAGCAAATCCTGGTACTACTAGCCCTTTCAGCAATAGCCCGTGGAGCGCAGACTAAGGTCTCACCTGAAGTAGTATGGGAGGGTGTTGGAACCAGGGTTCCACACCCTAGGGATGTCTTGATGAGGGTTCTAGAGGGCCGCGATCCTATTCTGCGCATTGCGCTGCTCCGCGTGGCTTTCTATTCTTTGCAACCCATGCGCACCTTCACGAATTCCGTATTATTCCGATCCAATCCTTACTGTTCTATTATATTAATGCTTAACTTATTTTGTGCAGGTCCAATATTCTTATTACTTATTCAACTTCCAGATTAGCGCAAGGACTTGAAAATAATATAAATGCATAAAGATAACCAGAACATAGGAATATAGATCTACAAACAGACACACAATATTCTGAATCAATCTTATCTTTATTAATACTCAGGTTTAATTACAGACTCGACTCCGCCCTGCGTACTTAGCTACAGGGGCCTGCGCACTCAATTGCGGACTCTGCTAGGCCTCTGCACACTCAGCTGCAAAGCCTCTACCTACCACTATGACCCAATACACTTCAGATTCACTTCTATCTTCTAACCATGCCTTCGCAACTGTCTATTACTTGTCAAAAACTAAGACTCCCTTTACACTTAGAGCCTCGCTCTATTTATACAATCCCATGGTCTGCGGACCATGGGTAGGCTGACACACTTTACATTAAGTTACATTATCTTAGGGTGGACAACCCTAAACTCTTGCGCTCCGTGCCCGCATTTCATGGGGTCTTTACATTACACTTGACCAAAATTCAGGCTTCAAGCCCAAAAAACATGCTATGGGGGGATCATTTCCCAACAAGCAAGGAAGCTTTTTTCTATGTTGGTGCATTGACTTTCTGTTTGGGACTATTTTGACTAGCATTGACCAAGGAAGTGTTGATTTATAGTAGCATCAGATGTGATCTAAGTCTCAAATTTTGCAGGGAGGCTTGGGCACATGTATTCCAAAGAACCCATAAAGTGTTTTGGGAAATTCCACCCAAAGGCAATTTTATTAAAATAATTAATTATTTCTAATGGGACCCTAAGTCTAAACAAAGGAAATTAAAATAATTAATGGGTATTAATATAACTATGGGTGTAACTTCTAGAAGAAGATGAGGATCAAGAAGAAATGATCTTAGCCATTGATTAGCTTCTAATCTAGGCCATTGAATGTCAACGAGGAGATTATTTGTAGAGTCCAAGGACTGCCTTACCTTGACACCCTTTTTGCCTATACTTCTTCTTTTTTCCTATACCTATCACCTAAATAAATGCAATAGACACAAGATTTTGTTAAGGTAAGCACCTACATGTCCTCTTTTTCATATTTTTCTATATGCCTTATTGTTTTGTTGAAGTGAGCATTTAGCTACGGAATTGGAATGTTTCTATAGCTAATTTGTATTTCCGCAACTACCTCCATTGTTGACAGAGTTCAAGTTTACCAGCTAAAAAAAAGAAGATATCGATGGATGAGGAATGATACCCTCGTGGATTCTTTCCTATTATCTCGAGCCAATCCTTCAAGAAGATCGCACTATAACACGGTCAACCTCAAAGTCAACTACAAGATTATTGTCGGGACAAAGTCCGAGTTTTCACGAAATCTTATCGATTTGCTTTTCCAAATAGAAAATCGATTATTTAGTGATATAGTTTGGTTTAAGAGGATCGAAATAAATATGTGTAGGCTTGAAACTCTAGTACTATTATTTAGAGAAATATTATAAAAGCAATGGTCACTCTGTGTTTTGGGTGCACGCCGATATATGTAAATTTTGAGAACATCTTGTTAAGCTTGTTTATGAGTAATAGGCTTGGTTCATATTTTCCATGTTGTGTTGATTGGATATTGTCAACTGTTTTGTGGAGGGCCCCTACGTCCAGTCCAGGTCTTTCACCAATTAAACATATATTTCTTTGAAATGTAGTATAATGGAATTCACAATTAAACTATTATCTTCACAAGAAATTTCCTTTGCTTTCTATCTAGCTTAATCCTATTATTTCATTTTCTTTTTATCTGGTACAGTTAATCATTCCCTTTTCTTTATACCTAGTGTAGTTTAATTGTCTCATTTCATAGCTTATTTGCTTTTCAGTTTATCAGTTTTATTTCTTGTTTGGATGAGGTTGACTGAATTAAAGAGTGGCAATCTTTTTCTTGGCAATTAAATTCAAACATCATTCATTTTCAATTTGATAGAATAGATCTCTCTTGCACATAGTAATCTAGACTTGGATACAGCTTAAAATTGAAGATAAAATAAAAAATAGTCTAACAAAAGTAGAGTTTAGGATCACTCTGAAACCATCCACAAAACTGATTCAATAGAGATTAATTTTTAGGATAGCCAGCTAACAATTTCAAGAACAATACTCTAATCTAATAAACAATATCATCTCCATATTGTTGAAAATGGCAATAAGAAATGATAAAAATAGCAGTGCTAAAAATAGCACTACTATAAATAGAAGTTTGGGTACCAGTGTTGGATTGGGCAAGAGGGAATGAAAAATGGAAGTGCTAAAAATAACCTTGTTATTTTTAGTAGTTTGGGATGGATTCCAATTTTAGTCAGTCCCTAGACTAAAATAGGAAGTAAAATTCGAATTTAAACTTAACAGTTGTTTAAAAATAAATTAATTAATTCACCATGAGTTAATTAGTTGTGAAAAATCAAACATGAAGTCTATGTGAGGACATGCAACAGTTTCTCTATTAATTGAGGAATTTATCCATCAGCTAAAGAGATAAGGATATGTTCTAATTTGAGTAGTAATTAGTTGGCTCAGTTAACTAAGTCAAGTCCAGTTAGATTGATTTAAACAGTTTGTTTAAATTAATTTGAGTTCAGTTAGCTAATGCATGCTTGCATATAACTGTTGCACTTCAGATAATTGAATTTTCTCTCATGAATAACTCATGCATGTCAATTCAGACAGAGACACAGTTGAGATCAGAGGAGGGACAATGTACGATGGATTTTTCCTATAAAAGAAGCTCATCCATAGAGAAGGATTTATCTCCTTCAAGTTTGTGCAGCTATTTCAGAGGTCAAGGAAGTGTGTGAGGGATTATTACACACAGGTAGTAGCTTTAGGACCCAGGAGAAACTGCACAAGGAAATAGGAGGCTTGGAGGGAAGAGGAGAAGGTTCGTGAGAAGCCTTTGACTATCTATGAGTAGCAGAGTGATTGTACTTAGAGCTGGATATCTTGTGAGCTAAAGCTTTGTGTAATCTGGACATATTTCCACTTGTATGATAATACAAAGATTGGGGTTTTAGGCTGAGGCTTTCCTCGGGTTATATATTTTGCGTTATGTGTGATTGATTTCTCATTATTAGTTATACGTGTTCAATTGATCTTGCTCATATTCGATTAAGCTTTCGTATAATTATTTGTAGAAGTAGATCAAGTATTTTGCTTTAGTATATTGCATTATTAGGTGATCTACAGTGAGAATTTCTACATGGAATCGGAGCTACTTAATCCATAGAGAAATTTCTACATGGTATCGAAGCCAAGTTGATCGAAGCAGTGAACAATATACAAAGAAGAGAATTCGAAAAAAATAAAAATAAAAATAAAAAATAAAAAAATCCACGACTTTTTAGAGCAGATATGAAATGTTTTGTGCAAAATTTTCATAAACAAATAGAATATCTGGATTCCTTGTGGAAAAAGACCCAAATTCAAAAAAAAAATAGGCTGAATCAGAGTTCATATGAGGGAAATATCGTTGATTTAACATCAGCTCCTTTTCCAGAAAATTTCGTGACAGCAGGAAAGATGAAATAGATTGGTGTGCTAGCCAAGAACCTGTATGCGCTTGAGATACAATATGCATGCAAAGCCTTGAGGAGCAAGGAAAAGGTTAGATAATTGGTGGTTGATAGGGAGAGTAAATTACCTCTCAACATGTAGTGCCAGAATAAGTCTCAGACGATTGTGGAGGAGCCACGATTGGTGAAGCAACTTCAGGAGGGTGTGGAGCAGCCACTACTGGGGAAGCCGAAAGGAGACAGAGTGGAGGCATCCAATCATGCAGAGACCTCCAGTAGGGGGGAATTTCGAGCCAGGTGGGCAGAGGGATCACATGCATCCATACCTCTAGGTAGGAGGTGGGGTGATGTGGAGTGATCATCCCAAGAAGGCTAGAATAGGGGCAAGATCCTTGAGGTACCCAAACTCTTTGATTCGACTTTGCTACAAGAGCCTCGACGAGGAGTAGCAGGACTGGCTGATTGGGTAGAGTCAGACACGGATGGAGCGGCAGAGGGAGCTACAGTGCAAGAGTCCCAAGACAGTGTAGAGCTAACAAGCTGCAACAATGCGAGAGGCACAGGAGTGTTGCACCAGTGCAGGATGGCACAGAGAGGTGTGCAATAGTGTGAGATGCATGAAGTGTTGCAACAGATCAGAGGTCAGAGAGGGAGCACTTGTTAGCAACAAGTAGAGCTTCAACATCAGAGTATGTTTCTAGCCCAACAGAGAGGTTAGTTGGGGTATTTTTTTGTTTTTAGAGTTGTTGGAGCAACCACACTTGGTAGAAGTGTTGCATGGAGAACATTCCAAAGGTATAGGATCAGGTTCTAGTTGAGTGCCTTTCTTGTTGAGAGGGAGTGTTGAAAATGGCAACAAGAAATGCTAAAAATAGCACTGCTATAAATAGTAGTTTGGGTACCAGTGCTGGATTGAGCAATAGGGAATGAAAAATGGAAGTGCAAAAAATAACATTGCTATTTTTAGTAGTTTGGGATGGATTCCAATTTTAATTAGTCCCTGGACTAAAATAGGAAGTAAAATTCAAATTTGAACTTAACAACTGTTTGAAAATAAATAATTAATTCACCATGAGTTAATTAGTTATGAAAAATCAAACATGAAGTCTATGTGAGGACATGCAACAATTTCTCTATTAATTGAGGAATTTATCCATCAGTTAAGGAGATAAGGATGATTTCTAATTTGAGTAGTAATTAGTTGGCTCAGTTAACTGAGTCAAGTCCAGTTAGATTGATTTAAACAATTTGTTTAAATTAATGTGAGTTCAGTTAGTTAATGCATGCTTACATATAACTGTTGCACTTCAGATAAATGAATATTCTCTCATGAATAGCTCATGCATGTCAGTTCAGACAGAGACCTAGTTGAGATTAGAGGAGGGATAGTGTACTATCAGTTGGATGGATTTTTCCTATAAATGAAGCTCATCCATGGAGAAGGATTTATCTCCTTCAGGTTTATGCAGTTATTTCATAGGTCAGAGTAGTGTGTGAGGGGTTATTACACATAGGTGGCAGCTTAAGGACCCAGGAGAAACTACACAAGGAAATAGGAAGCTTGGATGGCAGAGGAGAAGGTTTGTGAGAAGCCTTTGACTATCTGTGAGCAACAGAGGGATTGTACTGAGAGCTGGATAACTTGTGAGCTAAAGCTTTGTGTAATCTAGACATATTTCCACTTGTATGATAATATAGAGATTGGCGTTTTAAGCTAAGGCTTTCCCTGGGTTATTTCTTCTGTGTTATGTGTGATTGATTTCTCATTATCAGTTATATGTGTTCAATTGATCTTGCTCATATTCGATTAAGCTTCCGCATAATTGTTTGTAGAAGTAGATCAAGTATTTTTCTTTAGTATATTGCATTATCAGGTGATCTACAGTGCGAATTTCTACATGGTATCGGAGCTAGCTGATCCATAGAGAAATTTCTACACATATTAATTCTAAGATTATACCTTAATAATAACATAGATATCTTGACGTCATAAAATAAATTCTAACATAGATAGTGCACTTGTGCTTCATCAGTATACCTGCTCTGGTTGATAATTTATGGTGACAATTTAAGAACATTAAATTGGCTAAACATTTTGGCACCATTTCCAAGGAAGTACAAATAGAAGTTAAAAAAAAGAGTGAGAAAAATTGTTAACACAAAACATGATATGCGTAGGGATAAAGACTCTAGAGTTATATTTGTAGGACGATGAAGAAGTTTGATTCCCACAAATCCACTCACTCCACCACGACTTCAAAGTTCCACACCACCTACTCAAACTTTAATTCCATTTGCAAGTCGACAAAGACTTCCTGAGTCTCGAGATCATAAATCCAGTCTAGAACTTCACCTACTTCATCCACTGAAGCTGTAATTGAAGAAAACCCAACATCTCCAACTACAGGAGTAGTTTTTTCTATCCTCCACTGGCGAACAAATTTTGGGAGAAGAATTAGAAGTTCTTAGTGAAGAAGAGGAACATGAAACTTATTTTGACCACCCATTAATAGAGGAACTAGAAGAATTAGAATAACCTTACATTAGTTCTGAGGAATCTATCATGGCTAGAGAAGGGGAAGTAGAGGTACATAATGTCAATGGTGAGGAAAATAGGATTGGAGGAGGAAGAGGAAGAGGAGGAAGTGGAGATAGGAATAAAGGAGGGGGTAGAGGTAGAGGAAATCAAGATCCTTTTGGATTTCCTCTTTTTGATGAAGATACATCCCTCACAATGAAAAATATATCACCCTTAATTCTTTCCCTAATTTCCACGAAATATATATATATATATATATATATATATATATATATATAATATATATATATATATATATATATAATATATATATATATATGAAGACACAGAGACATTTATCTTCGAATTTGAGGTATTATGCAGATCATATGACTATCTACATGATGCTCAAAAGCTAAAAAAATTTCCTGCTACCTTAAAGGATTCAACCTTAAAATGGTTCATGAGTTTAGGAGTGAATTCTATAAGGACATGGGCATAAATGAAAGAGGCTTTCTTAGTAAAACATAAAGATTATTGTATGCCTAGTAACCTGAAAGATGATGTGTTCAAAATGACACAAAAGAAAGATGAAAATCTTGAAGACTTAGTAGAGAGATTTGTTTACAATATTAAAAGAGAAAAAAATGGAAAATTTGGATGAGGAAACTTTGAAATCCCTCCTGCTCAAAGCTATCAAAGATGAATGGATTGATCTCCTTAACTTAATAGGAAAATGGGATATTTCTCAATTACCATTTGCAGATATTTGTGATCTATGTGTACATATCTCAAGGGGTAAAGCACGGGTTGGAAAGAGTCCTAGAGATCCTCTCTTATCAAGAATTAATAAATTTGCAGCTAGGACAATCAGTAGGGCAGAATTAGGAATCTTGCTTGATACCTTCAAGATAGATATCTTAGGGAGTCTAAGTGAATAGATAGACACCCTTAAAATATAGAATAACCAAAAATCTGAAAATGTTGCATTATCTATTTTCTGTCCTAGATTTTGAAAGAAGCATGCCTTAAGAGAATGTCCCTTGGATTCAAAAGCTATAGAAACTTGTGCCATATGTGCAGAAAATCATGATACCAAGGAGTGTCCTTCTTTACCAGGTCTCACGGTTGTATTTAATGATGAAAGAATACTAGAACAAGTAGAACCTATTTACTTTATAGCCAAGAGACCATGGAAAAACTCCCAACCAAATCAACCACGAGGCTTCAAACCACAACAATTTGCTCAATCTTCACAGAATAATTGGAATCCATCTTGGCAGCCTTGGGCTCAGCCACAATCACAATCTTGAAATCAAGGATGGCAAAGTCCTTATGGGGCTTATGCTCAATATCAACAATATTCACCATCCTATCTTCCACCATAATTTCTACCCCAATCCAATCAAATTCCCTAAGCTAATCAACTACCTCAAATCCAAGTTTAGAATCAAAATCCACAGCTCTCTGTACCTACACAAAACCCAATCAACTACCCGCCCAATCACTTCCGAATCCACCACAACAACCTGTGTACAACATGGAAAGGCAAAATCCTCAAACTTATGTAATAACTCCACTAGATCTAAATAATGTCCAATTAAGGTCTAGAAGAGTATTACAAAGAAAAACCCTTGTTGTTATTCAGGAAACAAGATCAAATCTTCAAAAACATAAAAATCAATCTGAAGAAGGAGAGACATCTCTCCCTCAAAAAGAGAATAATCAAACAAAAAATGTTCCAATCAATACTCCTATCATAGAACAACCCTCAGTATCAATTAGAACACCTTTTCCTGAACGATTGAAAATTGATGGAGTAGAAAAACAAATCACATTGCCTGATTATAATATGTTGGATGAATTAAGAAATGTCTGTATCAAAATTCCTTTGTTACAAGCCATAAAAGAAATACCAATTTTTGCAAAAAAAAATTAAGGAATAAGTACTCAAAGATCATAAATAAAAAGAAAAGACATAAAAAGAATTCAATTAGTCAGGAAAATTGCAGACGTCATGATGGGGAAAACAACAATTCAAAAATATCTAGATCCAGGAAGCCCCATTGTAAAAATTCACATCAATGGAATTGAAATACCAAACACACTGATTGATTTAGGAGAAGCCATAAACATAATGAGTAAACAAGTCATGGATTCACTTAAGCTTCCTAACCTTCAATACACACCAACACTATTACAATTAGCAAATCGATCTGTGATTAAACCTGATGGTGTGTTGGAGGATGTTTGTGTATCCTTAGATTCTTGAGAATATCCTATTGATTTCATGGTTTTAACACCCAAGAATAATTTAGGAGGACACCCATTAATCCTAGGAAGACCTTGGTTAGCTACAGTTGATACTTTCATCGGTTGTAGATCAGGTGACATGTTTATCTCATATGGAAGTTCTACAAAGAAATTTACATTATACCCTCCTGCAAGAACAACAATAGAAACAAAGAATGAAGACTGGATAGATGATGAATATGATATACAACATGTTTTCACTACTAGACAAATCAGAGAGGAAGACCAAATTTTAAATCTATTGGAAAATAATGAATCTTCCTTGCATTATGACCATAGTCGAAATGAATATCTCTCATATAGACAAGTATCATTGCTCTCCATGGAAAAAATTGGGATTTATGTAATAGAAATCTTTCCAAGTAAAACTTTGAATATTAATGAAAACTTGGAAGGATCACAAAAGAATCAATTGATAGAAGCCTTATAGAAACATTCTTCTGCTTTTGCATGGGAATATACTGATATGAGAGGAATTGATCATAAAACTTGCATACATCATATCTAAATTGAAAAAAGTGCAAGATTAGTAAGACAGCCACAACGAAGAATGAACCCAAACCTAAAAGAAATTGTTAAAGAGGAATTGCAAAAACTGCTAAATGTAAATTTCATTTATCTGATATCAAACAAATAGTGGGCTTCACCCCTAGTAATTGTTCAAAATAAAAATGGAAAATGGAGAGTATGCATCGATTATAGGGAATTGAATAAAGCAACATTAAAAGACCAATTTCCACTACCTTTCATAGATCAGGTCTTAGAAACATTAGCAGGAAAATAGTATTTTTCATTTTTTGACGGTTTTAGTGGATATAACTAGATTCCGGTAGCGCCTAAATATCAATATAAAACCACATTCACATGTCCATGGGGAACTTATGCTTACCGAGTACTTCTCTTTGGATTATGCAATGCTCTGACAACATTCCAAAGAGAAATCCTCGGAATTTTCTTTGATCTTATTCATGATTGTGTGGAAGTGTATATGGATGATTTTACAGTTAATAGATATTCTTTTAATGAAGCACTTGAAAATTTTAAAAAAAATTTAATAAGATGCAAAGAAAAAAATCTCTCATTAAGTCATGAGAAATGTTTCATGATGTTTAATGAAGGAATTGTCTTAGATCACCATATTTTAGGAGATGGAATTAAGGTGGACTCATCTAAAGTTGAGGTCATTTCTAAATTATCAGTGCCAAATTGTTAACGAGATGCTAGGAGTTTTCTTGGTTTTACTGGATATTATAGGAGATTTATAGAAAAATTCACAAAAATTGCATCTCCACTCTTTAAAATTCTTACCAAGGACTATGAATTCAATTGGGATTCTAATTGTCAAACTACCTTTGAAACTTTGAAAAAGAGAATTTCTAAAGCACCTATCTTAAAAGGACCTAATTGGAAATTTCCTTTCCATATATCAACTGATGCTTCAGATACAGCCTTGGGAGATGCGTTAGGGCAAAAAGACCTTACTCCTTATGCAATCTATTATACTAGTAAAAATTTAACTCCTACAGAGATAAATTATACTATAACTAAGAAGGAGCTTTTAGTTGTAGTTCATGACATTAACAAATTCAGAAATTATATAATTGGCTATGAAACTTTCATTCACACAAACCATTTTGCCATTAGATACTGAATGAATAAACCAATCACTAATGGAAGAATAACCAGATGGATCTTATTATTACAAGAATTCAACATCACCATTCTAGATAGACCTGAAAAATAGAACACAATTTCTGACCTTTTATCTAGAATTCAGAATGATAATAATGATCAACCTGTAGAAGATAGATTTCCTGATGAATACCTTTTTGCAATATCTACTAAATCACCTTGTTATGCAGATATTGCTAATTATTTAGCTATAGGGAAAATGCCATTTCATTTGTCTCCTAGAGAAAATAGAAGGATAGTTCACAATAGCACATCTTATTCATGGATAAACAAAGAGTTATACAAAACAGGACCAAATCTCATCATCAGAAGATGTGCTAGAGAGGATGAAAGACCATAAATACTTAAAGCTTGCCATGATGAAACATGTTGAGGGCATTTTTTTGACAAAAGAATTGCTTATAAAGCCTTACTTTTAGGATATTATTGTCCTTCCATTTTCAAGGATAACAAGGAATATGTTAAAAGATGTGATAGTTGTCAGAGAATGGGCAAACCCACTCTTTCAAATGAAATTCCATTACAGCCATAGGTACTCATTGAACTATTTGAAAAATGGGCACTTGATTTTGTCGATCCAATCAACCTACCTTCAAAGAAAAAGAGATATATTCTGGTATGTATTGATTATGTCACTAAATGGGTAGAAGCTAAAGAACTTTCTTTTTCTACTGAAAATGTTGTAGTTTCATTTCTTTTTAAGGATATTTTCACTCGTTTTGGTGTTCCAAGAGAAATTGTAACAGATCAAGGAACACAATTTACATCCAAATTAGTGGAGAAGCTTATGGAGCAGTACAAAATCAAACATCGAAATTCCACTCTGTACCATCCACAAGCCAATGGACAAGTTCAGTCTACAAATAAGGTGATTGAAGCAACCCTTACCAAGACTATACACTTACACAGGAAGGACTGGGTAGATAAGCTTCCAAAAGCTTTGTGAGCATATAGAACTACATGGACAAGCACTACAGGACATACTCCCTATGAACTTGTTTATGGCAAGCAGGTCTTACTTCTAATAGAGTTCCAGATCCAGACTTATAAAACAACAATCCAGCTAGATATTGACTTATTAGAAGCATAGAAGCAAAGAATGAGACAAATTAATGAGCTTGATGAAATAAGACAAGAAGCCCTCCAGAAGACCAGCCTAGTTCAACAACAGAGATCTAGATGGCATGATAACTACATTAAAGAAAGAAAATTTCATCCAGGAGATTGGGCATTACTCTTTGATTCAAAGTTCAAAAATTTCCAAGGAAAATTCCAAACCCACTAGCTTGGACCTTATGAAGTTCAAAATGTTTTTGACAATGGTGCAGTTAGAATCAAGACTATTAATAAAGAGAAAAATCCTCTTTAGTTAATGAACATCGACTCAGACTTTATCAAAAGCCATTGACAAAAGCAAAATTTGTCAAAATTTTCCAAGATAGTTTAGAATTGAAGATGGTTGAGAATAGTTCTTCTTCTTTTCCAGCTTAGAAAATTTATTTTTCTATACATACATATATATATATATATATATATATAATATATATATAATATATATATATATAATATATATATATATATAATATAATATATATATATATATATATATATATATATATATTAATATATATATATATATATATATATATATATATATAAGGTATAAACATGAAAACCAACATGTTGTTGGCATGCTTATAAAGAAAATTTGAAGTGAAAACAAACCCCTGTTGGCACCTTACATTTTCTTTCAAAAAAAAAATCTTTTTCCTTTCCTAAATTTTTCTTCTCAGCTACAGAATCAGCAACTTTCTACAACTCAAACAAGTTTTTGCAGCTAGGACAAGTTTCTGCAACTCTAATAAGATTTTTGTAGCCAACTTGACAGGAAAACTTGGTGATTCGAATTGAAGAATAATTGACAGTGCAAAGTACTTGCAGGAGATATCAAAGGACAATTAAGGTTAGCAAGTTAATCAAAGGTATGCGATACTTTAATGTTACAATGAGGATTAATATATTGCATATATGAACTAAGAGGACATAGAAATGCCAAAGTAAAATGAAATCATTGCAAATTAAGGGTGAAAATAGCTTGTCAAAATCATCATAATCCACCACTTAAACTCTTGTCTTATCCCCATTCTAAATCAGTCACCGAATCATTATTTTGAATGCGCTCCAACGGTCAATTCATTCCCACAACCTTCATTATAATTCACTTGTTCTTCCATTTCCCCGAATTCACATAGCCTCTCCATCTCTCCGCCATTGAACAAAACCATACCAACACCATTTTTCCAGTCAAGTGAGCAATCCTTGAGATGAAGCATCTTCTAAAATGGGTGTTATTGTCCAAACCGAGCCAGTAGGAAAGAAATTCTTAGAAGGATATACTTAGAATAGGGAGTTGTTGCAAAAATTATAGTGGCTACAATTCATAGAGAAATTCGACAGTTTCCACAAAGAGGTGACAAAGACCTTTGCAAGTTTATTTGATGGAACAAAGGTTGAAATAGGAGACATCAAATTCACCATAACGGAGTCCCTAATAGAAGAAGCTACTGAATTGCCCAGAAATGGAGAAAAATGGTTCAAAAACAGGGGAATCAATGGAGAAGATTGGAAAGTCTTCCTGAAAAATCCAAACATGGACACCACCATCTTCAAGAAAGGTATTCCTAGTATAGCCCTTCAGAGTAAATGGAGGAACTTTCTCCCTGTACTTTAGAATTTGATTACTTGTGAGTGTCGGTTTGGATACATGTATTTCTACCACATTAGAATAATGATGAATTTTCTTGACGTGCACCAAATGAATCTTCCTTATTTCCTCTTGCATAGTCTTAAGAAAATGTCCATGAATGTTCAAAATATAATTCAATTCATATGAAATACCTTGTATCATCATGGATTGCTAAAGATCCTAGTTGAGTTTTACCTTCAGAGTATAGGGTATAACTAGGAAAACTTTCTGGTGAGGAACCATTTTGAAGAAAGAGCTCCTGAATAGCGTAGAAGTAGTAGGACCCTTAGGGGAAGGAAGAGAACAATGGAAACAATAAAATAACCCTCGTCTCAACAGGAAATATCAAAGGACGAACTACCCATAGTGGATATTTTGCAAAAAATGAAAAGGGGAAATCTTAGAAGAAAGAAAGCTAGCAAAAGAACAGAGGATATACCACAAACCAAGATCCTTCCTCAGGAAAAAAAATCCAAAAGCTAAAAAGAGGAAATCACAGGGATTACAAACCTCAAGACTGAGGAGAAGTAACAGATTGAATACAATGCAACAAGCAGTTTCAGGAGCTACAGAGTATATTTATCTTGAGGAGAGGGAGCTGACTGAAGACCCTGAAGGTCCTCTAGAAGGATCACCAGAACTATCACCAAGGGTGCATCACCACCCTGCAGTTCACCTCCAAGAAATCCAATGCATCGTCTAGGTGTTGATCATGTTCAACAAAAGATTTATGACAACATAGAGTCATTAGAAAGGAAAGAAGCAACAAATAAATAATCAAACCAAAGTCCACGAGAAGGAAGCAATCAGTTCAATGAACCACAAGAACCTTCAGCCTCTAATGTTTAAATAAAGAGATCTTTGAGCTGGAGACATTGAACAAGTATCTCAAAAATGAAAATCAAACATTTAAAGCATAGAATGGGATTCAAATTGCAAAGAGTGACAACCTTATTCATCATTTGAGTTTATGGTACAAAAAGAACAAGAAGTTGAAGAAGAAAAATAGGGCAATGCAAAGACAAGACATCAACCTAAAATATAAGATCCTCATGAAGAAACCGAGAATTCTAGTGGTTGCCAGAAAGAAGAAGAAAGTGAATCCTGAATGTGATGATCAGAGGGCACAAGAAGATGACAATGGTGAATTGTATGAGGACATACAAAACCTTCAGTGTGGGGGAATGTAGAGTCCAAGGACTGCCTTACCTTGACACCCTTTTTGCCTATACTTCTTCCTTTTTCCTATACCTATCACCTAAATAAATGCAATAGACACAAGGTTTTGTTAAGGTAACCACTTACATGTCCTATTTTTCATATTTGTCTATATACCTTATTGTTTTGTTAAAGTGTGCATTCAGCTACGGAATTGGCATGTTTCTGTAGCTAATCCATATTTTTGCAGCTACCTCCATTGTTGACAAGGTTCGAGTGAACTAACTAAGAAAAAGAAGATATGGATGGATGAGGAACGATCCCCTTGTGGATTCTTTCATGTTCTCTCGATCCAATCCTTTAAGAAGATCGCACTATAACATGGTCAACCTCAAAGTCAACTAATTATTGTCAGGACAAAGTCCGAGTTTTCACGAAATCTTATCAATTTTCTTTTCCAAATAGAAAATCAATTATTTAACGATATAGTTTGGTGTAATAGGATCGAAATAAAGATATGTAGGCTTGAAACTCTCATACTGTTATTTAGAGAAATATTATAAAACCAATGGTTGCTCTGTGTTTTGGGTGCGCATTGATTATGTAAATTTTGAGAACATCTTGTTAAGCTTGTTTATGAGTAATAGACTTTGTTAATATTTTCCATGCTACGTTGATTGGAGATTGTCAACTATTTTTTGGAGGGATCCTACGTCCAGTACAGGTCTTTGACCAATTGCACATAGATTTCTTTAATAGTTAAATTGTAGATGCTCTGTTTTATGTTTTAAAATGCAGTATAATGTAATTTGCAATTAAACTATTATCTGCACAAGCAATTTCCTTTGCTTTCTACCTAGCTTAATCATATTATTTCATTTTCTTTTTATCTGGTACATTTGATCATTCCCTTTTCTTTCTACCTAGTGTAGTTCAACTGTCTCATTTCATAGCGTAGTTTCTTTTCAGTTTATCAGTTTTGTTTCTTGTTTGGATGAGGTTGAATGAGTTAAAGAGTGAGAATCTTTTTCTTGGCAATTAAATTCAGACGTCATTCATTTTCAATTTGATAGAATATATCTCTCTTGCACATAGTAATCTAGACTTGGTTGCAGCATAAAATTCAAGATAAAATTAAAAACAATCTAACAAAAGTAGAGTTTAGGATCACTCTCAAACCATCCACAAAACTGATTCAATAGAGATTAATTTTAGGATAGTCAGCTAACAATTTTAAGAACAATACTCTAATCTAATTAGTAATACCATCTCCATATTAATTCCAAGATTAGACCTTAACAATAACATAGATATCTTGACGACATAAAATAGCTTCTAGCACAGATAGTGAACTTGTGCTTCATCAGTATACCTGCCCTGGTTGATAATTTATGGTGACAATTTAAGAACATTAAATTGCTAAACATTATTTAAGGGGGCTTGAGGGTCATTTGGAACACACACAGAGTTCACAAGATCGAATTTATGAAGAAGAGCAGCTGTCGAAAGAGAAATTCAAACTGACCTTTTGCAAAGAGGGGCAGAAGGATTTTTGGCTGGAGGATCTTTTCCGGAGCCAAGAATACTCAGTAGAGAGGCAAAGAGACACACATAGGAGGTAGCATAAAGGGTAGAGAAAGTGACACAGAGCCAAGAAGGGCTCACTGAGGCCCCACGGAGAGCAGCGCAATAGCTTCCGACACAGAGGTCCGAATTTGCCGAGGAAGCTAATGTTTCTGAGCTGGGAGGGCTGGAAAAGGCTTCTGAGGGAAAATTGATTCCCATTTGAGCTTATGCAGGGCCTTAGAGGCTGATGTAGGGCCCACATAGGGGTAGCATAGAAGTTGCTGAGAAACTCGCAGTTCAACTGTTGGATCAATTGAGACTTACAGTGTAGAGTGAGGTAATCTTACCAGCTTATTATGGCAAGTGATATTCTCTGTAACTGGATTATCGGGAAGGAATCCAGTAGTTGTATTAAGAAATACTTCAGCTTCATAATAAAACCATTAGATATGTTGCATTGGGTTTTTCCAGGGACATTTGTCCAAAAATAACTGTCATTTGTGTGTATCTTTCTCTATTGTTCAATTTCTTGTTTCAAAATATTATTTAAATGGTGTAGGTTGAAATGTATGTATTTCAATATTTGTTGTATGAAACTGCAAATAAATTTTTCATGTAAATCTCAAATTAGAATAGATATCATCAGTGTTGTAGTAAGAATTCCCAGGTTTAAGGAATTTTCATATGGTATCATAGGAGTGTAGGTGAGACAAGAAGAACAGTGTAAGAGAACCCAACGTTGAGTAGAGTAGGAGGTCAAAATAGTTGGAGGAGAAAACAGTTCGAATCCACAGAGTGGTTTGCATAGTCCAAGCCAAGAGGGTTGAATTTCAAGGCAGTCTCTCTCTAAGTGAGTCGACAGAGAGAAGGGCTTCCAGATTGAAATCTTGTCATGGTAGAGGGATCAACATTGAGCCTTAGCATGAGGAAGAGATGGTAGGACACAATTTTTCAGCAGGAAGATAGTTGAGCTGAAAGACGTCAGAAGATAGAAGATAACTACAATGAGCAATTTTTGCTCGATAGACTTCCTGCTCGGAAGTCTGTTTTCTTATTGGCTGAGCAACAATAGTAAGAAACAAAGAGGAGTAGTTCAACATTTTTGTGGCAGAGATGGCAACCAATGGGCTGAGAGATCAAGACAAGTTGGATGGGACATCCAACTACGTCATCTGGAAGGCAAGGATGTCATTCCTTCTAGATGATCATTCTCAAAATACCTATGTCAAAAGCATGGTGGTTGTGTCTGTAGACCAGGATCCGCTGAAGAAGTATCAAGCAGAAATGGCAAACAAAAAGAGAATGATATTTGATAGAGTGAAGGATCATGTAGTATGCCACATCTCTTGAAGAGGGACTATTAAGGAGATATGGGATGCATTGTCTACACTGTATCAAGGATCTTTCAAGCAACAGAAGATGTACTTAGAGAATAAATTGAGATCTCCACATATGCATAAGGGGGATTGCGTAGATCTATTCCTAACGAAGCTTCAAGAGACCCAGGATGAATTATCAATGATGGGGTCTACACCTCAAGAGTCTGAGTTGGTAAGATTGGCCCTCTATTCAGTCTTAGATGAGTGGAAAGTATTTGTCTAGAGTATCCTGGGTAGGGCGAATTTTCCAAATTGGGATGAGATGTGGGCAACTCTCAAGCAAGAGAAATGGAGGAGAGACTTGGTCAAGTGTAAGCCTAATGGAAGCAATAGTAGTGGGTAAAATCCAAAGGAGGAGGATGATAATGCAACCCTTGCATCGAAGGGGTAGTAGGAGAAACAAAGGCAGAAGAAGGACATCTCAAAGATAAAATGCTTCAGGTGTGGTGAGATGGGTCACTACGCAACACACTGTCCTCTTAGGAAGAAGGAAAAATATGAGAAGCATGATCTAAAGGCTGTGCCCATGAAGATCAAGGAGGAGGAGTTTTCCATGACAACCAATATACCTCCAGGAGGGAGGTGGGCTGATTTGGAGTTATAGTTCAAAAGAGCTGCAGATGGGCAGGATCCTTGAGTGGCCCACCTCTCAGATCAATTCCTTGCTACGAGAGCCCAGATCAGGAGTAGCAATATGTATGAAGTGTCAGATGGTGAAGAGGAGTGTTAGAGCGACAGTTGCAATGGCTAGAATACTAAGTCTAAGCAGCATAGAGTAGAGTTGCAGCAATGTATGGAGGCACAATGCAGCAACAACAGCAGTGTAGTAGCTTCAGAAGGATAGCATAGGACTAGTAGCAGTCAGATATTCATCATTGAGATGCATCTATGCTGAACACTTGTTCAATAATTTGGAATGTATTTCCATTGCTGATGCAATAGCACCAACAATTTGTAGTGCAGGGGTAGTTGGCAGAAGCAGTGCCAGCAATAGCACGGATGCAGAAATTCAGAGGGAGTTGAAGTACAGATGCAGTGTTAACAGTGGAAGTGTCAGTAGTAGTACAATTGTATCAACAACGCAATAGTTGGTGGATAGAATATCAGATATCAGCAATGCAGAGGATGATGTTATGAATTTAGGGTGATATTTTAGTGGGAGACATTGTTAGAGCACATTCCTCGCTAAGAGGAAGTGTTGATTTATGATAACATCGGATGTGCTCTCAGTCTCAAATTTTGCATGGAGGCTTCGGCACATGTATTCCAAAGAACCTAGAAGGAATTTTGAGAAATTCCAACTGGAGACAATTTTATTAAAATAATTAACTATTTTTAATTTGACCCTTTGTCTAAACTTAGGAAATTAAAATAATTAATGGGTATTAATCTAATTGTGGGTGTAACTTCTAGAAGAAGATGAGGATCAAGTAGAAATTATCTTAGCCATTGATTAGCTTCTAATCTGGGCCATTGAATGTCAACGCATAAATTATTTAAGGAGGCTTGAGGGTCATTTGGAACACATAGATAGAGTTTAGAAGATCGATTTTTTGAAGCAAAGCAGCTGCCAGAAGAGAAATTCGAAGAGAGATTTTGCAAAGAGGGGAAGAGGGAGTTTTGGCTGGAGGATCTTCTCTAGAGCCAAGAATGCTTAGCAGAGAGGCAGAGAGAAACATAGAGGAGGCCACACAGAGGGGAAAGAAGGTGACACAGTGCCAAGAAGTGCTCACGCAAGCCCCACGCAAAGCAGCTCAACAAATTCTAGTGCAGAGGTCTGAATTTGCTAAGAAAGCTGATGCTTCTAAGCGAGGAGGGATGGAAAATGCTTTTGAGGGAAAATCAATTCCCATTTGAGCTGACACAGGGCCTTAAAGTTTGACGCAGGGCCCATGTAGGGGCTGCATAGAAGTAGCCAGGGAACTCATAGTTCAGCTGCCAAATCAGCCGAGACTTATAGTGTAGAGTGGGTTAATCTTACTAGTTTCTTCTACCAAGTGATATTCTCTATAAATAGATTGTCGGGAAGGAATCTAGTAGTTTTATTAAGAAATACTTCAGCTTAATAATAAAAACCCTCGAATTTGTTGCATCAATTTTCCCGCATTGTGTTTTTCTGGGTACATTTGTCCAAAACAACTGTGTCATTTGCGTGTATCTTTCTCTATTGTTTAGTTCCTTGTTTCATAATATTATTTAAATGGTGCAATTTGTAGTGTATGTATTTTAATATTTGTCATAGGAAACTACACATAACCTGTTCATGTAAATCTAACAAGTAGAATAAATATCATTAGTGTTGTGGTAGGAATTCCTAGGTTTAAGGAATTTTAATAGGAAGAAACGAATTCGTTTGAATTGGATTTTGACTTATTTTTGGAGGCCGAGTTCAAGGACAATTTGATCAAACATTTCTGGGCACTTTGACCCATGTCGACTATAGGTCTGCACCTATGTTGGGACGAGTTCCCCTGGGTCAAGTTTTTATAAAATATTGTAAAGTCTCTGCATTTTGAGAAGTGGAGCGTGAGTAGCGCAAGTCAGTATGAGTCAAGGGGCTTTAGGAAGGTCAAAGCCCCTTAGTTTCTATATTGTTTTGAGATTCACCCATGGTTTGTGGACCATGGTATTCTAATGGAAAGAAATATATAAAAGGGTGTCTTAGCGAGTCTAAGAAAATCAATCAATAGAAGGGGATTTTGATATGTTTTGAGTATGTACGATCTTTCTGTATTTTTGGCGAAGGGGAAGGCTCCTACAGCTGAGTGCACAGATACCTTGGTAAGTCCGCAGTTGAGTGTGTAGGCCCCTACAGCTGTGTGTGCATGATCTAGGAAGTTTGTATAAGGAAGATCTGAAGTAATGAAGAATATTTAAAACAATTATGTGTCCAATTTATATACTTGTATGTTTTCTATATTTATGTGCAATTGAATGTCATTATCTATATTTTGTGTTAAGTTCTCCGCGAAAATATAGTTCTACTGTAATACATTATTCTATACATGAGTAAACATTTACGCGAAGTTCATAACTCTGTTTAACTAAAAATCACTTTAAGTTTGGGGATTTCATGAATAAGGGTTCGTAAAAATTAGGCCTAAAACTAAAGAAACACCCTAACCCCACGTCACATAGCCTTATGTTTACAGAAACCTAGTTCTAGCATTCCCCAATACTGCCTCGGGTGAAACTACAGCCTACACTACGTGGGTTGTTGCTGAAAGGGCCGATAGTGAAGGGATTTGTTGGTTAGCACAACTAACTCTAAACCTGGGTCCAATCCTCTCAAGCCAAGAAATGGTTTCGTTGCCAGGATTGGGATCTATCTAAGGGATGTATGATGTGGTGTAAGTGGATACCAACTAAGAAGGAAATTGAGAAGTGGATATATGGGAAGTTGCATGAGTTTTTATCTCAGGAGAATAGGAATCCATGCTTGTCAAAATAAAAGTGGTTATAGAGGTATATCTACACAGAAGTACAAGAAGTTTTCTTTTCGACATTCCCTTGCAAATTACATGAGTGGTTGTCCAAATTAGCGGATAGCAGACCTACTTGGAAGCATGACGATCCTATTGCGTGGACTCCATAATTAGTCAATCGTCTTGAAGGATCTGATTATAAGGTTGCAAGGGTTGTTGATTACTAGAATGATAGTATCTTGGGCGTTTTCATCATTGAATTTGCAATAGATACACATGTGTCTTACAGTGAAGCTAAACGATGATTCTTCAAAGGTCTGAGACGTAAGTACTTGCAATCGCTAAAAATCTAGATTAAAATTCTTTTGTGTGAAAAAGGATTATGAATTTACCTTCATGTTTAAGAGGAGTCAAACTGAATGTACAGGAAGTGGAAATCGATTCAGAGTAGATCTAGATAGATTCATCAAAATTGAATGCAGTCCTTTATTGGGATACTTTGAAAGTGAAGAAGAAATAAGTAGCCCTAGTATGCCCAGAGGTGTGGCACAGATAGTAGATCAAGGTACTTGTGGAATTCCACATCCATCCACTCCACCTTTGACTTCACCTGCACCTTATACACCTACACCTCCACCTCCACCTCTTCTATTAAATATGGAAAATATAGTGAAAATGCTTGTATTTAAGGGTCAGGGATCAGAGGATCCTAATAAATTTTGGTTCACCGTAGAGGCTATGTAGAAAGAGCAGCAAATCAATGACGATGACATGAAGAAAGCGCAACTAGTTATAGCACTACAAGATAGAGTGCTTACCTATTACATCAGATACAATACAACACATCCGACTACTTCATTAGATAACTCAAAAGATGGATTGAATGCAAAATTTAGGAAGCCGAAGTCGCAAGCTCAGTTTGTGACCAAAATCGAGGAGATCAAGCAGAGGGTTAACGAGTCTACATGGGATATAGATCAACGACTAAAGTGCTTATTGAGCTAAGCTAACCTTCATATTTTAGATGAAAAACAAAGGGAATGGTACATAGCTTCACTATTACCTCACTTGAGATTGTCATTATCTCAGCAGAAGATTGGGTTTTAGGCCAAAGCATTGGAAATCACAATGAAGCTATTCGTCAAACCAGGATACGAATATAGTGGTTCATTCGATCTAGTTGCAACTAGTAAGCCTGTATGGAGCTACAGGATCTGAAGAAGGGAAAGGAGGTTAAGTTAGAGACACATTTTGAAGTTTGGTGCACAAAGTGCAAGGTTGAGGGTCATCATAAGGATCAATGCCCTGTATTCCAAGATTATATAGCTATGGGAGGTCCTAACACACTAAATCCAGAATCTTCCACTAGATCAAGCACCAGTGCAAGTACCTGGTGTAGCATCTTCCAAGCATCAGGCCATCATTCAAAAGATAATTGTTCCCTATTACAAAAATTTATACAGTCTCCAAAGCAACTTTTTTGTAAATTTTGTAAATCCATTGGTCATGATGAAAGGAATTGTCAAAGCTATGAACTAATGATGGAAAGGAATCCGTTGTATAGAATGCAGGCTGAAAACCGTGACCAAAATGATAAAGGCTCACCTACAGCTCGTGGAGTATTCCAAGGATGTGGAAGAGGATGAGGAGGAGGAACTAGAAGAGGTTGGGGCTAGATTATTTGTTGCAACTGCGGAGAACGAGGACACTTTGCATGAAACTGTTAAAATCCAACGCACCCTTCTTTCCAGTATTGTTGTCAATTTGATCATGTTGTAGAATATTGCCTGGTCTTAATAGCAAAGATGAAGGAGAAGAAGAACCAATAGCTGACGCATAATATTCAGATGATGAGATCCAAGCCACGTGAAGGCAATCCCAATATCAACATAGTCATGTGAAGTAGTGTGCCCACTAGAGAAGAAAAGGTCAAAGGTAAACAACCAAAATCAGATTCATCGGTTCGAAAATCCGGTTAGAAGAATGATGGGTTTTATTTACATAGAGAAAAAGAGACGTTCATGGAGGCAAGAAATATTTTTATGGATCCAGCTGCTTCTATGTCTCAGAACCAGAGGCTGATAGTCTCACGGAAAGAGAAACCTGAAGAAGACACTGCGACACAGGATTGAGATCCCATAGTGTTAAAATCATTTCTGTAGACCTGCATGAAGTTATTACAGGACCAAAAGGTAGTAGAATAACTCCAAGAGATGACAGATAACTGCGCCAACAAGGATATTCCATTACCAGAACAACATGCAGTCAATAAGATGAACCAAAGCAAGAAGAGAACTGGTAGGGAGATGCGGTTGACTGCACAGATTGGTGATTTCGAAATGGACCAGGTAATCCTAGACTTGGGATCTGATGAAAATGTATTACCGAAGCAAACTTGGGAACGTATGGGAAAGCCTAAGTTATAGTGGTTTCCAATTCATCTGTGCATAGCGAATCATCAAAATATAATTCCAATGGGGTGCCTGCATGGAGTAACTGTAGATATTGAAGGTGCAAGAGCAGTGGCCGATTTTGAAGTTATTGAGATCGTTGATGACAGTAATCCATACCCAAAATTGCTCAGGATTGATTGGGCCTTTGACATGAATGGATCCATTAACTTAAAGAAGTGAATAATGGTATTTGAAAAGAATAATATTTAAGTAATTGTCCTGTTGGATCTAGCTGAAGATGTGTGATACACAAAACTAAACCGTGACTATTATGAAGATGAAGACATTGAGCACATATATAATTTAACTGCACGAAATGAAGACTGTATCAATCCCACTATGGATGGAAGGATCAGCCGGAAGAAGGACAATTATTTCCCATCAGACTGAGACCAAGAGTTAGAAAACTGGCATAATTGGTTGCATGAGGTCTCTACACTGCGATGTAATCGGCTTACAAAGTGACTATGATGTATATCTACTAAGGTATGTAAGTTACCCTATTATATTGTCTTGGATGATGTCAATATATTTCTTGACCATTTTGAAAGGGATGTATCAGAGGAACATTGATTCTAGACCTTAGATCTATTATTGAGATTTACTCCTGCAAGATGGTGGGGTACACACAAGGATAATTTTTCCAACTGGAAGGAATATCATAGAATGATGTGATTAAGATTTGGCTATGTGAACACCTGACACACTAAAAAATACATAGGGAACGATGATCTTCATGAACATCAGGCGCGATGGAATAAGGCGTGGTGTGAGATACCTCAACTTGAGTCAGTGCATATCTTTATTCATACCCTAGTTGTTATCCCAAGGAACTGGTATTTAGAGACGAAGTTGCGACATGGGACCGTCAATTGGGATGAGATGAAAGAAAGCTTCTTGCTGACATTCAGTTTCGAAGATGGGTTCCAATGAATTGATGAAGATCTTTAGGAAATTAAAGCAACAATATTCCGAACACCTATAGAGCCTATCACATGGATACAACCTGACTGGAGTATGCAGCTACAACATGCTTTAGAATGTTACAATGTCATGAAGGAAGAAGGCGATGAGGATCCAAAAAATATTAATATCCCTAAATCAGAGGAATAGTACAAAGTTGGTGGACCTAATGCAGAGATCCCTGATATTTCGCAACCGGTACGCAAAAAATAAGTAAACATTGGTTCAGAAGAAAAACCAAAATTTGCAAATATTGGTGACTATTGGGATGAAGATACAATGGATAAGGTCATTGAATGATTACATGAATATCAGGATTTATTTCCAACTAAGTTCTCTAACCTGAAAGGGATAGTAGGAGATTTGGGTATGATGAATATCAATCTGAAACTTGATGTGAATCCAATTAAGCAGCGCCCATATCAGTTGAATCCCAAATACAAGGAAAAGCTAAGGGAGGAACTCAATAAGATGCTCACGGCTAGAATAATTGAGCCTATAGAATAATATGAACGGGTCAGTCCTATGGTGGTCCAAGAAAAGAAAACAAAGGGTGATATCAAGCTCTACGTAGATTTGTGGAAGTTAAACGATGCATGCATACATGATCCATTCCCTACGTTGTTTATAGATGAGGTTCTTGAGAATGTTGGCAGACAGGAAGTTTATTCATTTACAGATGGATATTTGGGATACCACCAAATCAATATTGCACTAGAGGATAGAAGTAAGACAACCTTCACTACAAAATGGGGGTTATTCCAATATACAATCATGCCTTTCAGACTAAAAAATTCTCTTGTATTTTTCTCAAGGGTGGTTGTCACAACATTCATGAAATTCATTCATAAGTTTTTGGAAGTCTACTTCGATGATTGGACAGTGTTTGGGGTGGTCAAGAAACATCTATAGTCTACATTTGATGTTGGATACATGAAGGAAGTATCAGATATCCTTGAACATGAAGAAATGCATTTTTTTGTACCTTATGGAATATTATTATGCCATGTTGTCTATAAGCATGGATTGATGGTAGACCCTGCTAAGATCATCATAATTATTACTTTGGAGCCCCCTAGGAATTTAAAGCAGCTACGTGTGACATTGGGTCATACTCGGTACTATAGGAAGTTTATTAAGGCATACACGCATATCACTACACCCATGGAGAAGTTGTTAAAGAAGGATGCTACATTTTTCTTGGATGATGATTGCTAGAAGAGATTGGATACTCTGAAGGAGAAGATGGTTTGGACACCCATCCTAGTATTCCCGTATTGGAAGAAGGAATTTCATGTGCATGTGGATGTGTCTTGTATAGCATTGGGAGATGTCTTAACTCAACCAGGGGCAGGCGATATTGATCACCTGATTTCCTTCGCCATTCAAAAAATATCTAAGGCCAAGAAGAACTACTCAACCATAGAGCGTGAAGGATTGGCCATGGTTTATGTACTACATAAATTCAGGCATTATTTGCTAGGTGTGTGCTTTAAGATGTACATAGACCATTCTGCTTTGAAATACCTAGTCAATAAGCTTGTCTTGTGGGGGAAATCTGTAGATGGTTGCTCCTTTTCCAAGAATATAATTTTGAAGTGATAGTGAAGCCTGGGAGATTAAATGTTAGACTGGGCCACCTTTCTCGAATCGAAAATGGAAAAGATCCTACAAATATTGATGAAGGATTACCTGACGTGCAACTCTTTGTTGTTAGGGTTGCGGAAGCGCATTTTGCAAACATTATTCAGTTTTTATCTACTGGTGTAGCTCCTGAAGGTTACATGACATAGCCGCAGAAGGAATTAGTTGTTAGGGCTACATATTTTTTTGTGACTGTGGGGCAATTATATAAGATGGGGTCGGATGAAGTTCTACGCCGATGTGTGCTTAAATATGAAAGAAACAACATTCTAGCTGAAGAAAATGGTGGTGTTGCTAGAGGACACTATGCAGGTAAGGAAACTGTACAAAGCATCCAACAAGAAGGATTATGGTGGCTGATGATACATAAAGATTCCAAGGAATATTGCAATGCATGCGATGTGTGTCAAAGGACCGAGAGACCATTGTGAAGGGATGAAATTCCATTAATTCCACAAGTCACACTACAAGCATTTGATAAATGGGAAATTCACTTCGTTGGACTTATCAAGCCACCAGGGAAGAAGAGAGGACCACATTATATTATACTGTGACAAAGTACTTAACCAGGTGCCCTGAGGCACAAGCTGTGAAGAATTGTAGTGCAAAAACTGCTGCGAAGTTCATATTCAAGTTTATTTTGTTAAGGTTTGGATGCCCAAAGATTCTGATGAGTGATAGAGGTTCACATTTCTTGAACGAGACAATTACATCTTTAACAGAAGAGTTCTAGATGTATCAACAGAAGAGTACACCATATCATCCCCAGACGAATGGAACTATCGAAGCTTTCAACAAGATCTTAGATAATTCCCTTGGCACAAAGGTCTACAATGTTAATAAGAATGATTGGGATGTGTGCATACCAGTGGTGCTATGGGCATATAGGAATACCTGTAAGAAATTGACTAGGCAAACACCCTTTCAACTAGTTTATGGACAAGAAGCAGTAATGCTGATGGAATACATAGTGCCTAGCTTTAGGATTGCATTAGTAACCGAGATGGCAGATCGCGACATAATGGAGGAACACCCAACGCAATTTCTTGTGTTAGAGGAAGACTGTTTTTTAGCTGGCTTTCATTGGAATGTATAGAAATCTAGAGAAAATGCATGGCATGATTGTCACATTAAGCAACACACTTTCAAGGCTGGAAATATGGTCCTTATGTATGCCAACAACTTTACCAAATTTCTGGGGAAGTTTCAAATGCACTGGCTAGGACCATATGCAATTAAGAATATTTCGGATGGTAGCGCAGTTTAGCTCACGAAGATAAATGGGGAGGTATTTCCTAGTAGGATTAATGGGAGTAGGCTAAAGGTTTACAAGGACGATCTCATCCTTGCACAATGACAACAAGAAAGTCTTAGTGCTTTTGCCAGTTGCAAGAGAGCGCAGGACTATAAACTACTCTGCCGAGGAAAAAAATTATCGGAGAAGGAAGCCTGCGCGATATTTTGGGAGATGGCACACATGGAAGCTGCGGCGAGGTAGTTATTCCACAAGGAGGGTTTCCACTCATCTTGTCTAGAAAGTGACCATTGGAACAACCATAGTTGATTTGACAACAGTTTTGTCATTAAAAAGAGTGGGAGAAATGCATTTAAGGCACAAATCTAGGAAAATATGCCACCAAATTCACATTTATGAGGAAGATCTGAGGGGGAATGAACAATTTGAATTTGAATTGGGTAATAAATATGGCATCTCGCTCCATATTCAGACACTTTTCTTTGAAAGAGCTTATGTTTTGATTTTTCACCTTAGTGTGAGTCGTGAGAATTATTGGATGTTTGAGTGGAATTGGGCAAAATTAGAAAGGGAATTCTTGCAGAGAGGACTTGGATATGTCATGAATGATACACAACCAGCCCATACTACAACAACGAGATACCCTAGGCAACAACTTGTTTCCTAAGCGGCAACAACTAAGAAGCAAAAAAAGCCGCAACAAACCCTAGTTCAGCAATCGCCACGGAAAATTCCAACCAAGCATAGAGAGAAGGGTAAGATGCATAAGAACAAACAACCCATGGAGCCACAGGACTTGGATGTTGAGGAGTTGGTTGGTAGCTTTGAAGACATCAGCGCAGAAGACATAGAATCTATTTCTTGGTTGCCTCCATATATGCCACCACAAAAGTCAACATCCAAGGTCACAAAGATCCAGATGCAATTAAACATAAGGTTTTTGCTACGTTTTTACCTGATGACATACCTACTGAGGGCGAATTGTTGGCCCAGGTACCATCCCTGAATATG
The DNA here is from genome assembly GCA_000404065.3 of Pinus taeda. NCBI lineage: Eukaryota > Viridiplantae > Streptophyta > Pinopsida > Pinales > Pinaceae > Pinus > Pinus taeda. The sequence goes on from APFE031297503.1 coordinate 76,690, forward strand.
GAAGATTGGCATTTAAATGATCGAGGTAAATATCCCCAGTTCAAGCCCAGCCAGTACCTCAAATATGTCTATTATGAAGAAGCAAGTGTCACACACTTTGAACCTATGAAGTGGGATGCTGGAATTGAGCACACAGATTTGTTGAACATGTTGTTTGTTCCCCATTTTGGGTGTAGTATCATCAATAATATTTGTGTGCGCCAGTTGTTGGCGTTGGTCCATGATGGATGCCTATGGTTGGGAGATCCCATCTATATTGATGAGATGTTGATCAAACAAATTACTGTGTTGCCCTGCGAGGGGGGAAACCTGGATGATGCTTTTGTAGGCAAGTCACAAGAGAAGAAACTAGCAGATTAAATGAAGAGTGACTTTGGATTGATCAAGAAGTCTCGAGGCTACGATGTTAGCTATATCAACGATGACGCTATGTGGTTTTCTGCCTCTATTTTGACCAGGAATATTATGCGAAAGTGTCACACAAATAAAGTGTTGGCCCCTATTGTGTCCCTAGTAGCACAATGTAGTCAGGGGGTCCAATTCAACTGGGCAAGGTACTTGTGCCAAGAATTCCTAGATGACTATCGTGAAGCAAAATATGAAGGAAATCTGTTCCATCATGCATGGCTATTACTTCTGATTACGTTAATCACTTAGAAAGCACTAGACGAATCAAAGTTCCCTGCAGTGGACCCAGATATATGTGACGCTGCTTGATATGCCTCGTTATAGGCATTCAGAGACCCTACAAGGGCCATAACGAATGAGACATTTTTGGTTTTGTTCGAAACAGAGCTTTGCATGGTGATTAATCAACAACCACGATTATCACCTGCCCTATTTGATTAGTATCATGATGTTGTAAAGTTCAAGGCTGATTTTCACAATGTCTATATCTATGCCAAGAAGTATTTGATGAAAGAGGGGCATGCCCTACCATAGCTGGTAGCCGAAGAACATATTTTGGTTATCATCAGTAATTGGTCGAGTGATTGGCTCACCCCAACCAAGCCATTGACAGTAGTAGGTACAAGAAATATTGTTGTAGAAACACAAGTTGAGAAGAAGGATCCCAAGAAGGATTCCCAAAAGGAGCTCAAGAAGGTCAAAATTGACCTGGAGGAAACCATTGTGCCAGAGACAGAGCACTTAGTCGGCACAACAATTTCCGAGGAGGAAGAGGGTGGCGAAGACCCTTTTGTGGGCACAAAAGACTTTGAGTCTCCTTTCATTATCAAGAAGTGGAAGAAGCGTAGTCCTAGCGGTGTGTGAAAGAAACAAAAATCGGGCAAGTCCACTAGCCCTTACAAAGGGGGATCTTGATGATATTGGGGATATTGTCTGATCTGCAATGGAAGACATCTGGGGGCACATAGAAGAGAAATACCAATCTGTATTGACAAATTTCCAACAGGGCCTTCAAGAATTTTAGGTATAGACCAGTGTTCTACAAGTGAGCATAGGTCAAGCAAGCGTGGGTCAAGAGAGACTGAAGCAAGTGAGCCTGACATCCTTACAAGTAGAACTTACCACATACCTCTGCGTAGTGCAGTTTCCAGAGGAATCATTACATGTTGACACTTCAAAATATAGGGTGTGCATCCTACATACGAGGAGCTTGAGCCTTAACCTAGCAGCACTCCCCATTCAGACATTGCATGAGTTGCATCAAGGAGTATCGGATCAGCTCAGGGTCCAAGAACAATGTGCATTACTGGTTATTAGTGAAGTCAAGACTAACAACCAACAAATGTTTGAGGAAAATGCACAAGTTCTCAAGGAATAAGAAGAGATCGTTGTGCTCAGTCAACAATTGGGGGAAACAATAGTGCAGGTATGCAGTGAGCTTCTAGAGATCCAGATTCCAGCAGAGGAAGCTTTGACCAAGAAATTACAGAAGTTGGTAGCCACAATCAAGGAATCTAAGGCTGAGGTAGGAAAGGTGTGGTTTGAGCTACAACTGTAGATATCTAAGCTTTAGATGAAGCTGCGACCTACCACCTCTCCAGAACTCTGAGAGTAACGCAAGGCTAATATTAAAGATGATATGGAAATTCTTGCCATTGTCATTAATGACTGCAGCCAAATTTTTGAAAGTACAATGAAAATGTGGGCCTCGTTGTAGGAACACCCGCATCTTTAGAAACTTGAAGCTGAGATCTAAAAAAATCAACTGAAGTTTGATGAGATTAGGTCGACATCGCAGACCTTAACACTTGTGCAAAGGTTAACCAAACTCCAAGAAGGGAAATTCATACAGACCCAAATTGATGATTTGCCTTGGAAGGATTCTATCATTTCATAAAGGATGCAACCATGGGCTAACGAAGCAAGCCAATTCTTGCAAAAATTCCAGAGTAAATTAAAATCCCTTTTGCAGACACAGAGGACGATGAGTTTAGTAGTCGTAGGGTGAACTACAAAAAAGTTGGTCGAAGTCTGAATTCAGCAGCCTCAAAGCACACATGGAGGATATCCTAGGAGAGTGAGTCGGCGACGAGTCACATATTTTTGTTGGGAGCCTATTGGGACAGGGTCCCATAGGTCAAGTTTTGATAAAATATTGTAAATTATCCACATTTTGAGGAGCGGAGCATGAGTAGTGCAGGTCACTAGGAGTCAAGGGGATTTAGGAAGGTCAAAGCTGCTTAGTTTTTGTATTGTTTTAAGATCTGCCCATGCTTTGCGAACCATGGTATTGTAAAGGAAAAAAGTATATAAAAGGATGTCTTAGTGAGTCTAAGAAAATCAATCAGTAGAATGGTATTTTGATATGTTTTGAGTCTGTACAATCTTTTTGTATTTTTGGTGAATGGGAAGGCTCCTACAACTCAGTGCGTGGGCCCCTACAGTTGTGTGTGCAAGATATGGGAAGTTTGTATAAGGAAGATATGAAGTAATGAAGAATATTTGAAGCAATTTTGTGTCCAATTTATATACTTGTATTTTTTATGTATTTATGCGTAATTGAATGTCATTATCTGTATTTTTGTCTTAAGTGCTCCGCGAAGATCTGGTTCTACCGTAATACATTATTTTATACATGACTAGATGTTTACGTGAAGTTCATAACTCTGTTTAACTGGAAATCACTTTAAGTTTGGGGATTTCATGAATAAGGGTTCATGAAGGTCAGATTAGGCCTGAAACTAAAGCAACACCCTAACCCGACATCACTTAGCCTTATGGATACAAAAACCTAGTTCTAGCATCCCCCAATATTGCCTTGGGTGAGACTGTTTCCTCCGCTAAGCGGTTTGTTTCTGAAAGGGCCGATAGTGAAGGGATTTGTTGGTTAGTGCAGCTAACTCTAAACCTGGGTCCAAGCCCCCTCAAGGTTTCCACAGGTCAACAAGTTGACTTTCACCAATTTATGTGGGAGTTTTGTTGATTGTTTTGACTTGGTTTGATGAATATTGGAAGGCCAAATTTACTATTTCTTTGATCGAACTATTTGGAGGATTGTTGACTATTTACCATTGACTGATTAAGGCTATTGTTGTAGTTGTTGTTCACTTTGACCACATTTGCAGTCTTTGACTTTGGATCATATTTGACTTGTTGGCTTATATTTGACTGGATACTGATTGGTTGGTTTGGATAATCAAATCTATTGACCTTTGACTCTTTGTTGATGAACTTAAATATTATATCTCTACTAAAAAATTGATGACAATCTAATAGAAGATGAATTTGGAAAGGGTTTTACCCCTTGTGGGGTTTTTCCCCAGACTTTGACCAAAACCTTGTGTCTATTTTTCTTGGTTGTCTTCTATTGTGCATTGGCTTTTTGTTCTATCTACAATTTCTTATTGTTGCTAGAATATTGAATTTATATTAGATAATGTGCTTTCTAATTGAAGTAGGATTGTAATAAGTGATTGTGCTAAGCATAGAGCACTAGAAAATTAACATGGTCTTAGAGCTAAGGTGAAGACAAACCCAAGGAGACAAGAGTCAAGAAATAACCTTTGAAGAGATTTGAAGAAGCTTATTTGACTTGGTCAAAGATGTCTACCTCATACTTCACAAATGCAGATAAGTTGAATGACTCATCAAACTTTGTTGCTTGGAAAATTAGGTTGGAGGTGACCTTATATGAAAATGGTGTCTTGAAATATGTGGAAGGGAAATTACCTAAGCCTCTGGAAAATTCTCCTACTACTGCCAAGGGAAAGTACAAGAAAGGTGAGATCAAAGCCAAGAAAATAATTATTGATTATTTGAGAGATCATTTGCTCACTTATATTTCAAAGTTGAAGAATTCCAAGGATATCTATGACAAGATGGTTGGGATGTTTGAAGTCAACAATTTGAATCATATTATTTCCTTGAAGAATCAACTCAAGGATATTAATATTTACACAGGAGAAATTATTCATATATACTTCATGAGGATATCCCAATTCAAGGATTAATTGTTGACTACTAGAGAATCCATATCTAATAGAGCGTTGGTACTCGTTTCTCTTGGAGGCCTTTGTCCTATTTGGGAGACATTTATTACTACTATAAGAAACAAGGACAAGTTTCTAACATTTTATGAGCTCATTGGAAAGTACACTCAAGAAGAAACTAAGATGATTTCCAAAGGGAGAATTTAAAAGCATGAAGGAGAATCCTTTGCATTTTTTACTCAATACAAGAGGAGGAAAGGAATCTTGAAATATGTAACTAGGTTCAGTATTCATGGTGACATATGTAATCATGATTTTATGTAATTTCTGTAAAGAAGGAAAAATAAATTTATTTTTTTTATGTTGGAGGAATGACTTTCATGCTCAAGGAATTTTATTTTGTTGATCAAGCTCCCATTGTGAATTCTTAGGATTGGTCATTGAGTCATAAAGTCAATTGATTCATTGTCATGTATTAAAGACCCATTTGGGAATGTTACATATTGCATAGAAAAATTTGTTTGACTCAAATAGAGTCAAATGACCCTCCAAGACCAAGTTGAAATGCAAGCTACAAGTTAGCCTAAGGATAGGAACAAGTCGGATCAAAAGGAAATGAGAGCTCAGCCTCATTTGTAGGGGCATCGATCGCACTCAATAAACTCAAATAAAACTCTGAAATTAGCGAAGGAAAGAGTAGGACAAGCAAGGAAGGAAAGGCATATGGTCAAGACTGTTTTTGGGTGAAAAATATTCATACATGTAGATTTTGGCTAGGGAATCATCTATCATCAAAAATAAATTCAATCAAGAAGAAAACAAAAGAATGAAAGGAATCTGAAATACTTAGCCAAGAAAAGGAGAAAGATAAAAATGTTCTAGACTATGTTTTAGGCTCAACCTATTCACATGTGTAAAAATGACGGAATGTCATCTACTGTAGCAAAATCACGAAGTTACAACTATCATCACTAGCCCATTTTTTGGGTAAAAGGAAGTCTCCTTCTCAAGTCGAGTTTCCAAGGATGGAAGGTGAAGACAATAAAATAAGATGGAACAGGAAGTTGACCATGTTTTTCTCTCATGTACTATCCAAGGGTTTTCGAAGAGATCGAAAGGTTCCAGGTAAGAAGAAGTTGAAAGTTACAATCAAGGTACAGGTCCAAACTCATGATGTAAGGGAGAAACTTCAATTGACTTTGCTAGAAGTCAAGTTCCTCAGGAAGAATTATGACTTGGTCCTAGAGGGGTCATTTCATCAAGGGTCTAGGTCTTGGAATTCATCAATTGAAGATTATATAAGAATAATATTTCTTGTGAGTTTTCCTCTCATATTGGAGAGGTTTTGGCCCTGAATGATCGCCTACATCTTGTGTCCTTTTTTCTTATTTTTCTTTATGGTTTGGTAGTTGTTTGATGAATAAGAACACTAATAATAAACAAGTAAAAGAAGAAGCTAATCTAAAGACGTAAAATTACATCACAAGAAATTATCAAAAAAGATAAATTGCCTACACTTGATGCCCTTGTATTTCTCAACATGGTATCAGTGCCAAGGCATCAAATCAAGAAGGGGCGGCTCAAGGAAGAACACTTAAGGGTCTAAGCACTAAAATATCTTCAAGAGCTAAACTAAGAAAGATAATAAAAGGGAACTTGAAGAGAGGCATAAAAAATGGTATCAAATAAAAATCAAGGCATCAAAATGAACATTGAATCTTCAATAATACGTAAGGTCCAAGTTCAAGATGAAAGCATGGACACAAAATTTTGAAGTTCTGGCCTCAAAATACCAAGGAAGTTATAGTGAACTTAATTTCTCCCTCAAGACATAGAAAGGAACCAAAAGTTTTGAATACAATATTTACCCTTCACCAAGCAAGTAGACATTCAAACTATGGGCATAATAAAATGATTTCTGAGGGATATTAAATCATTGTTTTAAGAAGCCGAAAGCATAATTGAAATATTCAAAATAGTTTAAGTCCCCTGGTAAGAAGATCAAACATCTGAGTCTTGAAAGAAAGGACTACTTACATTTTCTAAAGGGTTATCCTACCAGCAACTTCAGAGTCAGGTATATTGGCATATTCAAAATCTCCAATTAATAAAGGAGGTCAAGATATATCATATTCCTATCTTTGATTGCAAGACCCAAATTTTTGAAAATTCAAACCTCTATGTGGTAATAAGAGTGCACATTCCAATCATTCAAATATATTTATCACTCAAGAAGGCTGACATTCCAATGGAATTTCCTTGATAATCATACATTCACTCTGGTAAATGATGGAACCAAGAATCTATAGGCAGAAGAAACTATACTTTTAAATTTTGTGGCAAAGAAGTTCCATAGTATTCATATTATACCTTGAAGGAACACGTGAAGAAGAAGGTCCCATCAAAAGAACGACATATCTTTGAAGACTCGTTAAAATAAGGTCATGAATATGGAAAATAACCAATGACAGGTGCAGTTAGCAGCCAAACTACTAAGCACTACAGGTAGGTATCCATGAGGTATGAATGATAATTTTTTTATTTTCAAGGGTCCATCATAAGATGTAGTAGGGTTGAAGTTATGGATTTGTATTTTAAGAAAACCCTAGTATTTAGAAACCCTAATATTAAGGTATTTGTTCCCTATGATTTGACCTCTAGGATTAGTTATATTTCTAGGGCATGGGATAAACTCTAGAATGCCATAAAGAGAAAATATTATGATCTAGGGTTTGAACTTAAGAAACCCTAGAATGACCTCTTGACTACATAAAACCCTAGAAAGATAACTTGACATCATGTTTTGGTATTATATTATTCTTGGGGTACTTATTAATTAGTATTGCAGGTATAAGAAGTAAAAGAAGGATGAGTTGATCCTTTGAAAGGTATGATGAAAGAATGGAAGTATATGGAGCCTTAGACATTATTCATGATATAGATGGATACAAAGAAAAAAATAAAAGATGAAATACCTTTTCCATGGTTGAAGAAGGATAAAATGTATCTTAGTAAGAAGACATCATGGTAAGCATACAATTGAAGTAATAACTCATGTCATAGCTGAAGTAAAATTATAGATACTATTAGAAGTCATCATAGGACAATGTAGCTCTTGGTAACCTCATTAGAAGCATATATAACACTTATGGAAGAAGGAAGTCAAGGCTAGTATAGATCTCATCATACATCTTTAGAAAGGAGAATTTGTAGGGCAAGGATGTTCAAGATACTTCATAGGAATCTTCATTAGAGGGTTCATCTCTTTGAAGAAGCAAGTGTCTCACCAAGAATACCACCTTGAATGGAATTCACTATTTGGAAGAATGATGGTATGATGATAAGGGAATCCAACATGTCAAAGATGATCGAAGAACTCTCAATCAAGGACAAGAAGTTGTTGAAGAAAGTATAGGTGACCAACGAAGAAAAGAGGTATGTATGCATATATTCAATGAGTCAATTCATGTCATTATATTGTTGCAGATAGTAAGAATTCATGCTCTACCTCATGAGCACGATTAAGGGAATTTGATATCTTTCATTAAAAGGATGCTTTAAGGCATGGGTCACATATTATCTAGATGAAATCAACATAATATGTCCTCATATGAAGTATGAGGTGGTTGAAAAATGAAGGAACTATGATTGGGAGTTCGTGAAAAGTAATATGTAGAGATCGTGAATAATGCAACTATGGAGAAGGCAATCAACATCCAAGGACTAAAAGATTTAGCTATGATATCTCCATGGAAAAGATATGAAGATCTTGATGAAGTCTAAGAAAGAAAGAGACCCTTGATATTGTATAGCTTTTTGGAGATGTGTCAATATGTATGCAGGATATTGATGCAAACAAAGAGATGTCATGATGAAAGACCATGACAAAGGTAATTTTGATTTAATGTTCATTTTCTATTTTTGAAACATATCTGGATGGGCTTATGTAGGGCTACCAAGGAAATGTGATTCGGGTGGATATTGGTAGCCACCTACCTATTCCACTTGGACCACCACCATTGTTTCTTTCACCTTTTCAGTTTCCTTAATTGTAGCACAATTTACTATTTTTAGTAGTTTTTCAAGTCTTGAACTTCTAGAGTTGTTTTGAAGTCCTAAACGATGTTTTTTTTGGAAAACGGGAAAACTTGAGTCTTTCACCAATGTTTGTAGCTAACATTTGTAGTCCTTGGATAGATATTTCTAACAAGGTATTGTGTGAGTTAAATGAAAATCATATGCCAAAGTTATGAGCCCAAGAAGTTGATGTACTGATTTACCCAAATGGGGCACATAGTTTTGGTGCTTCATCTCCTAGGGTTAGGTTTTTGGATGTTTAGGGTTTTCCATTGTTTATTAATAATAAATAAGTTTGCGAGCCTCATTGTAACACAATTCACAGGAATGTAGCCGCCACACCTGTTCTAAGAGATAAGCTACCATCGCCCGAGCTATTTTATTTCCATTCTATTTGTAAGCATATTTCAGTTCTTTGATATTAATGAAATGAAGTGTTATTTCTGTTGCATCTATGTATTTGTGGTTATATCTGTATTTTTTTCATTCCTTTTTAAGTTCGGACCAGTGGTATTAGAGCAATCTTCTCTTTCTCTATTTTTCTTTACATGTCCCCAATGAGGTCGGGGTACAAGGAGTTAGGGCTCAATCTGGTTGAATCCTTGCAAGGCCAGCCTCACAAACCCCAACAACCTCCCATGGTGAAAGAAAAGAAAGATGAGGGAGCAGGATATCCTTTCAAAATATTGCTCGAAGAAGCCCTCGAGCAACAAAGGAACGCAATGATGGACAACTTTTCTCAGATCCTTCGGCGGATACCCACAAGCAATGCATATTCTTCCAGAAGCCACTCTGTGAGTGCCACTCCCTTTATGTTATAAGTTAACTTTTAAAACCCCATATTTGAAGTTCAAATAGATGTAGATGCTGTAGATAAATGGTTAGATCTTCTAGAAGGATATTTCTGGGTTCATGACTTTCCCAACTAGGAAAAGATTACTTTTTCACTACGCAAAGCTGCCCCCTGTGTCAAGGATTGGTGGGAAACTACTGCGAGAAGGGGGACGAGAGTGAACCCTCACTATTCACCCACTTAGAATTCTTTTTGAGACGCAATCAAGGAGCAATATTACCCTATCGAGAGCTATGAAGATAAATACATAAAGTGGACCATGCTATAGCAGGGAAGGAACCAAGATGTGCTAGAGTTCACAAATATTTTTCATACCCTTCGCACAAAGTTGGGTATCAAGGATTCTGAGAGGCATTTGGTACTCAAATTCTATGACTGTCTACACAAGTACATCTAGGATGAGATGGAATTTTTGGACATCTCCTTGATAGGCATTTCCTATCAATATGATGTCAAGATCGAGCAAAAATTTAAACAGAAGAAGCGAGACTTTGGATCTGTAAATCCGAAGCAAGGGAAATGTGCCCCTATGCCATAGAATAAAGGAAAAATCCAAGGCGGGGTGACGTAGGACAACTCGTCGAAGCCGAAATAAAAGAACAACACCACAAAACAAAAAAGGACATGAGGAAATGGTGTGAGTTCCATAAGAGCCCCACTCACAACATAAGTGAGTTTCGGGCCAAGTAGTCACTGGTGGTCGAGTTGAAGGGTTCTGAATCATATGCATGTTCCAACTCTGAGTCAAAACTCAACAAGGGGAATGACAAAGGGAAGCATATTATTGACGTAGATCTTAGTGCCACTGTTTCCACCACCAAAATATAGAAGAATGAGCCCGAAGATCCAGAGGAGGGGGAGTGCATTTTCCACTCCCAGATATGGGTGAAGGGTTCTTCGTTGTAGTTCATTATCGAAAATGAGAGCTAAAGTAACCTCATTTCAGCAAAGGTCATAAAGTGGATGGGCCTACCAACCCTTGCACACATGCAATCATACACCATCGAGTGGCTTCACCAAGGGTGAGATCTCCGCGTTAGCCAGCAGTGTTGCCTTCACTGCAACATCAAGCCCTTCGCAGATGAGGTACTGCGTGATGTTGCTCCTATTGAATTTTGTGATGTATTATTAGGAAAACCATACATGTGGAAGTGACATGTTGTGTATGAGTCTAGGCCCCACACTGTTATTATTACTTTTGGAAATAAGTTGTATAGGACACCGGGGGTAGCACCACCTACCACCATCTCTTTGATAACTGCAAAAAAATGCAGTGAGACCATTTCATAGACTGGGAAATTTGTTTTCCTTATGATTCACCCTCAAGGAAAGAAGAAGATTGTGGCCACAACCTCCAAACAGGGCTCCTCCACATGGAAGCAGCAGATGGACAAGGTCATGGCAGAGTACAAAGACATCTTCACCTCACGCACATGGGTACCTCTACACTTGCAGGGCAATCACTCCATTGATTTGACCCTAGGTACGTTGTTTCCCAATGGACCAATATATCGACACTATGTTCTAGAGAATAATGAAGTAAAGAGGAAGATTCAGGAGTTGTTGCAGAAAGGGCACATCAAGCAAAGTTCATAACCCTGTGGGAGCCCGATCGTGTTGTTATAGAAGAAGGATGGGACTTGGAGACTCTATATTGACTATTGGGCATTGAAGAAGATCATTGTTCAGAATAGGTATCCAATCCCACAGATTGTTGACCTTTTGGACCAGCTCAAGGGGGCAAATATTTTAGCAAGATTGACTTGAAGTCAGGGTATCACCAGGTACCAATTGAACCCTCTGATGTGTGGAAGATTTACTTCATATCCAAGGAGGGACTTTTCGAATGGCTGGTCATGCCTTTTGGGTTAACGAATTCCCTTGCAACCTTCATGAGGTTGATGGACGACATCTTGCGACCCTTCACCAACTCATTCGTGGTGGTGTATTTGGATGATATCCTAATCTTCAACTAGATTTGGGAAGAGCACCTCGGCCATATTCGACAGGTCCTCCAAATTTTGCAAAAACACATGTTGTGTGCCAATTTGGATAAATGCATGTTTGGTATGACCCAGGCTCAATATCTCGGGTATGTCATTGATGAGCGGGGTGTGCATGTGGACCCAGCCAAGATATAATTCATCCAAGATTGGCTAGCCGCAACAGCTCTAACATAGCTCTGCAACTTTTTGGGTCTTGCTAATTTCTACCAAAGGTTCGTGTTGGGGTTCTCTTATATCACTTGGCCTTTGAGTCAAATCACCAAGGGCGGAGCAAAGGAAAAATTCTTTTGGTCTGAATCCTAACATAAGGCATTTTTTTAGTTGAAGAATCACCTCAACTCTACACCAGTGCTCATATTACCAGATGTACAACAACCATTTGAGATTGAGACAGATGCCTTTGACTATGCTATTGGTGCAATTCTTACTGAGCAAGGGCATCCAGTGTCATATCACAGTGAGACACTTTCAAACACAATCTGAAAGTATCCCATCTATGACAAAGAGATGTATTCCATGGTGCAGACATTTCAAAAATGGAAGCATTACATTCTGGGGAAGGAAACATTCATCCACACAAACCACCAACCCCTGCAATTCATACGGACACAAGGGAAGTTGAAAAACGATCGCCATAAAAAATGGTCCACATACCTACAACAGTTCCATTTGAACATTAAGTACGAGAAGGGCATCACCAATAATGTTGCAAACTGCCTCAACTGATCGTTGGTCATGACACTAACCACTGTGCTCGAGTCTTGTGAGCATGAGACTTCAGGTTGTTTTCATCTATACAAGAGTGATCCAAAATTCGACAACACATACTAGACGCTCCTGTAAGGAAAACAAGTTCCAAAATTTCACCCCTAGGATACACTGTTATGTCACCTAGGACACCTTTATGTTCCTTCAAGCGAGCATGCCAAGATGATTTGGGAGGCGCAGTACAGTTGGGTTGCTGGACACTTCGGAGTAGAGAAAATAGTGGTAGTACTGCAGAAGTATTTATATTGGCCAAACCTTCGACAAGATGTTGGGAAATATATCAGATCCTACACTTCCTGTGCCATTCCACACTGACCATCAAGAAGCAAGGCCTATATACTCCTCTACCTACTCCTAGTCGACCTTGGGAATCCAGCTCCATGGATTACATGTCAAGCCTCCCTTCTACTAAGCATGGAAATGATTGTGTTTTCATGGTTGTCAACACATTCTCTAAGATGGCCATTATGGCGACCTACAAGAAGAGTATCACAGTGGAAGACATTGCTAAGCTCTTCTTTAAATGAATATGGTTACACTTTGGGATCCTATAGTCCATTATCTTAGATTGGGATAGCAGGTTCCTATGTCCATTTTGGTCAAGTCTCCGGTCGATGTTGGATACCAAGCTCACTAAGTCCACCGCTTTCCACCCCCAAACTAATGGCCAAACAAAGGTCATCAACATGATGATTGTACACATTATGCGCATGTACAACTCAAAGCATCCATGCACATGGGACAAAAGCCTCCCCTATGTCCAGAACAACTACAAAAAATCTCTCCATAGCTCAACTAGCCACATCCCCTTACAGGTGGGGTTGGGATTCGAGCCACTATGTTCCATTGATATGGTCATACCATTTACAGCTACTCAGGTAGCTTCGGCCCATGTCCAGTCCAAAGTTGAAAGGGATGACAACTTCATTAAGTGCATCTAGCACATCCACCAACAATTCCATGATATATTAGACAAAGCCAATGCTAATTACAAGTAGCGACATGATCAACATCGGGTGCCACACAAGTTTCATGTGGGCGACAAAGTGTGGATACATTTGCAGAAGGAGCACCTTGCTAGGCCCCACCATAAGCTTCAGTCGCTTTGATATGGGTCGTACACCATCACCAAGGTTCTAGGGGACAATGCTTTCGAGCTCAACATTCCACCGTTCTTTGGCATGCACCCATTATTCAATGTGGACCGCCTTCAACCATACTTTCCACCATCACTGGACACATCCGACATTGCAGAACAACTCACACCAATAGAGTTAAACCAGACTGCATGGAACATGCCACAACTGATTGGATCATGCACACACAAATCAAGAATGCTCGCCAATAGAATATCCAACAATATCAGGTTTTCAAAGCTGGCCAACTCCTACAGGTCCAAGGCAAATGGCTCACTAAGGACCAAGTTCAACAGAAGTTTCCCCATCTCATAGAGGTACTCACCGTAATGGGGACCATTGCTTACTAAGGGGGGAGGACTGATCCAAGTGGATATTGGTGTTCACCCACCTATTCCACTTGGAGCCCCACCATTGTTTCTTTCAATTTTTTAGTTTCCTTAATTGTAGCACAATTTACTATTTTTGGCAGTTTTTTGCGTCTTGGACTACTCGAGCTGTTTTGAGGCCCTAAACGATGTTTTTTTTCTTCTTGAAAATGGGCAAACATGAGTCTTTAATTTATGTTTGCAACCGGAAGTTGTATTCGTCGGATAGATATTTCTAACGAGGTATTTTGCACTTCAAATGGAGATTGTATGTCAAAGTTACGATCTCAGAAGTTGATGTACCAATTTACCCAAATGAGGCCCATAGTTTTGGTGCTTCATCTCCTAGGGTTAGGTTTTTGGATGTTTAGGGTTTTCCATTTTTCTCAATAATAAATAGGCCTTCGAGCACCATTGTAACATAGTTTAGAGACATGTAGTCGCCACATCTCTTCTCATAGATAAGCTACCATCACCCGAGCTATTTTATTTCCATTCTATTTGTAAGCATATTTTAGTTCTTTGATATTAATGAAATGAAGTGTTATTTCTGTTGCATCTTTGTATTTGTGGTTATATATGTATTTTGTTGCATTCTTTTTTAAGTTCAAATCAAAAGGACTGTAGATTTCATCTGCCACTAATATTCATGTGGTAGGATGAAAGACCCTAAAGGAAAATATGACATGAAGTAGGTAGCAAGATATGAAGGAAGGCTAGATGTGGACTAATAGATCACTTTCCAATGAAACAAGGATGACATCACTGACATGATTCATGGATGAAAGTGATGGATGGTTTGTGCCCTACAAAGAAGTCCCAAAAAGTATGTAGGCTCCATAACAAAGAAGAAATTCATGACAACGAAGGAGGGAGTCCTACAAGCAACTACTTGTCCCATGATCTCCACCTAAAAAAGCTACTTAAAGCAAATCCCTAGGCAAGAGGTAGCTTGGTCAAGTCCCTAATTAAGAGGGAGCTTGATTACATTCCTTTTATAGGAATGGGTATATTCCTTCATTGGAATGGGCATATCCTCCCTAGTTAAGAGGGAGAAATAGACACATCATTCTTGTCTTCACTTGGGAAGATAGAATGGAGCATTGAGTAAGCATATGGAATCCGATACTCTTTGAGGATGTGTTAGGGCATACAAGATAATAGTCGTAGAGGACCAATATTCTTTGAGGATTGGGAATCTAAGATAAGAATAGTTCTGGTGGAACATACTTTGAGAGAACCCGAGTGGGGTATGTTCCGAGAGAGACAATGGTGAGGGTGTCTATAAATCGTTGGTATCATCAACATTGTGCTCTAATCTTATGGAGAGATAGCGCAGTGAGTCAAGGCCTTGCTATGTGATAATGTTGGAGGATATGATGCTAAGCAGCTGGGTTACCAATCAAACTCTTCTTATGATAATTCTTTAGATTGAGAATGTCCAAGTATCTTATATGGATTATGAATACCTCCCTAGTTAAGAGGGAGTGTTGGAATATGTAACTAGGTTTGGTCTTCATAATGACATATGCTATCATGATTTTTTGTAATTTATGTAAAGAAGGAAAAATAAAATTACTTTGTTATACTTGAGGTATGGGTTCACGCTCAAGGAATTTTATTTTGTAGATCAAGCTCGCATTGTGAGCTCTTAGGATTGGTCATTGAGTCATAAATTCAATTGAGTCATTTTTATGTATTGAAGACCCATTTGGGCATATTACATATTACATAGAATATTTTGTTTGAGTCAAATAGAGTGAAATGACCCTCCAAGACCAAGTCGAAATGCAAGCTACAAGTCGGCCTCAAGATACCAACAAGTCGACTCAAATAGTAATGACATGAAGATTATAACATGAGAGCTCGACCTCATTTGTAGGGGCACTGATCAGACTCAAGAAACTCAACTATTCTTTGAAATTAATGAAGGAAAGAGTAGGAAAAGCAAGAAAGAAAAGGAATATGGTTAGGATTATTTTTGGGCAAAAATATTCATACCTGCAGACTGTGGCTAGGGCATCATCTATCATCAAGAAGAAGTTCGATCAAGAAGAAAACAAAAGAATGAAAGGAAGCCAAAATACCTAGTTGAGAAGAGGAGAAAGATAAAAATGTTCTGGACTATGTTTTGGGCTCAACCTATTCGCACATGAAAAAATGAAAAAATGTCATCTACTGTAGCAGAATCATGAAGTTATAGTGATCATCACTAGTCAAGTTTTTGGGTAAAAGGAAGTCTCCTTCTCAAGTCGATTTGCCAAGGATGCAAGGTGAATACATGCGAAGAAGATGGAAGAGGAAGTTGACCATGTTTTTCTCTCACGTAATGTCCTAGGGTTTCTAAAGAGATGAAAAGGTTGGAGGTAAGAAGAAGCTGAAAGTTACAGTCAAGGTACAAGTCTGAACTCATGATGTAAGGGAGAAACTTGAGTTTACTTTACTAGAAGTCAAGTTCCTCAAGAAGAATTGTGACTTGGTCTTGGAGGGGTCATTTGGTCAAGGGTCTAGGTCTTGGAATTCGTCAATTGAAGATTCTATAAGAAGAAGATTTCTCATGGGTTTTCCTCTCAAATTAGAGAGGTTTTGGCCCTCACTAATCACCTACATATTGTGTCCTTTGTCTTATTGTTCTTTATGGTATGGTAGTTGTTTGATGAATAAGAAAACTAATAATAAAAAAGTGAAAGAAGAAGTTAATCTAATGAAGTAAAAATACATCACAAGCAGTTATCAAAGAAGAGAAATCACCTACACTTGTTGCCCCTAGATTTATCAACATGGAAGAGGAAAACCATCTAACTCAAGGAAACTAGCCCCTGAATCCCCAGAATCTAATATAAGATCGAAAATAATTGAATGTTATAATTTCCACAAGCATGGTCATTATGTCCAAGACTATCCAGAAAAGAGAAGTGTTACTAGGTCCAACTACAACAACAATTGTGGTTTCAACAAGAAGAAGTACAAATATAGAAGAAGAAGAGATGCTCCTAATGATCGTGATGAAGGCCATCATCCTTAGAAGAGATCAGGGAACTCAAGGTATGGAAATAATGCAGCTGCAACTCAATCTAAATATTTTCTTATTTCTACTCTTTTTAGTTGCTCTCATCGAGATTTGTTTGATAGTTGGTTGGTAAATAGTGGGGCCTCTAGACACTTTACTGGGTATCGTGAAGTCCTCTCAAATCTGGTTGAGAGGGAGACAAATTTGAAAATCATTCTTGGGGACAATTCTACTTATCATGTGAAGGGATTTGGTTTTGTTTCATTTCAGTTGGAATAAGGTGAAATGATACATCTACAAGATGTTATTTACGTATTGAGATTTAAGAAGAATCTTGTATCTATAACTTCCTTGGAAGACAAAGGGATGAGAGTTTCCTTCATAAGAGGAAAGGTCCTTACTTGGCCTATGGAATCTCACATGAGGGATGCATTCACCTTGGGATCAAGAATTGAAGGACTCTATAGAGTCAATGGAAGACCGATGTGAGAATTGGTGCATGATAAAAATCATCAAAGTGCGCTATTGTACCAAAGGTTTGACCATGTTCACTATGAAGCCATACCTAAAGTAAGGAGGATGGTTTCTGGAATGCCTGAGGTTCAAGCAAGTCATGATGGAGTTTGTCTGGGATGTGCAAGTGGAAAGAAGACAAACAGACCATTCCCTTCTAGCAAAATTAGTTCAAGAGGAATTCTACAACTCATACATTATGACTTATGTGGACCCATGCCAGTAAAATATTTAGGGGGCTACCTATACTATATAATCTTTGTGGATGACTTCTCCTAGAAGAAATGGATATTTTTCTTAAAGCACAAGGATGAAGAATTTTATATGTTCAAGGAATTCAAGGCACTGATATAGAATCAAATAGGGAAAAGAATCAAAGTCTTCGGGTCTAACAGTGGTGGAGAATTCACATCAAATGAGTTTGTTGACTTTTGCAAGAAGGCTGGAATCAAGAAGGAGATCATCATACCTTATAATCCTGAACAAAATGGCGTAGCTGAAAGGAAGAACAAAACTATCATGGACGCTACCAAAATTCCTTTGGGGAGAAGCCACTAATACAACGGTCTATGTTCAAAACAAGACTCCTCATCAAGCCTTGGGTGACAAGACTCCTGAAGAAGTATTCTCAGGTATCAAGCCTGATGTTGGCCATTTGATTATCTTTCGCTGCCCCGTATACTTTCATGTGTTGAAGGACAAAAGGAACAAGTTGGAAGCTACTAGGAAGAAAGGTACATTTGTTGGAGATTGTGAAAATTCTAAAGCTTATAGAATATATATGCCTAGTTAAAGGAATATAACATTTAGCAGAGATGTGACATTTGATGAAGATGATGCCCTTGGGAAAGAAAGATATACTCCTTCTCCTCCTCCTCTTCCTCCTACCAATGTTGAGAATAAGGAAGATGATCTTCTAAGAATACCTTCTATGTCGAAACTTGAGAATGAAGTTGTTGATGATCCTTTCGAACCTTATATGGAACCCTTGGATCCTCCTCCAAGTGACCCTCCTACCACGAAAAGGCCTCTATAATTTTGTGACACCTTACAAGATGTTGAGAGACATGCCACTGCTAGAGGAACCTTCAGAGAAAGGAAGATGTCATGCCAATACTGGGGCTATGTGGTACCTATGAGTTCCATCATACAAGTTGAACCTCCCATCTTTGAAGAAGAAGTGAAAGAGCAAGTATGGAAGGATGTTATGGCTAAAGAATATGAGTCTATAATGAAGAATGATGTGTGGGAAGTAGTTCTAAGGCCCAAAGGCAAGTCTGTTGTGACTTCAAAATGGTTGTACACGATTAAGCATGGTGCATATGGGAGTATCAAGAAATACAAAGCGAGGTTCATGGCCAGAGGTTTCTCCCAAAAATAGGGAGAATATTATGATGGCATCTTTGCACCAGTTTCTCGCTATACCACTATTCGATCTATTGTGGTGCTTGCTGCTAGCTAGGGATGGACATTTCACTAGATGGATGTGAAGGTTACATTTCTTCATGGAATACTATAAGAAGAAGTATATGTTGAGAAACCACATGGTTTTGAAGTGCATGACAAGAAGACTCACGTTTGCAAGTTGAAGAAGGCACTCTATGGATTGAAGGAAGCCCCTAGAGCTTGGTATGCCCGTATTGATAGCTACCTAGTGAAGCTTGGATTTACGAGAAGCAATGTTGACCTGAACCTCTACTTCAAAGTGGTCCAAGGTATGACCCTTATTTTAGTTTTATATGTTGATGACGTATTCTTGAAAGATGGTGAGCCTCTAATTTTCAAGTGAAAAAGGGAGATGGCCTCTAAGTTTGAAATGAAAGACCTCAGATTGATACATTACTTTATGGAATTAGAGGTGTGGCAAAGGCCCAGCGAAATTTTCCTTTCACAAGGAAAATATTTTCTGAAACTGCTAGAAAGATTTGGAATGGTGGAATGTAATTCTATGGCCACATCGATAGAGATGAACTTCAAGAAGCTATGTGGAGATGTTGCAGGACTTGACTTGACAAATCCCTCTGAGTATTGACAATTGATTGGGGCACTGATGTTTTGCGTGAATACTCGACCGAACATATGTTTTTCTTTCAACACTAGAGTAAATTCATGACTGAACCTCTCCATGCACACTAGCTTGTTGCTAAGCATGTGCTAAGATACTTACATGGAACCATCAATCTTGGACTAAGATACAATGTCAGTGATGTGCAACTTCATGGATACATTGTTGTGGGCTCAAAAGGAAATATTGTTGATGGGAAGAGCACTTCAAGATGTTGTTTTTGCCTAGGATCTACTTTCATATCTTGGATGAGCAAGAAACAAAATTTTGTTTCCCTTAGTATGGTTGAGGCTAAATATATTGTTTTTGGCATGGCTAGCTATGAGGTAGTATGGTTGAGGAAGGTCTTTGGAGAGTTGTTTGCACAATTTTTGGATACGAGTGATATATTGCGATAACAAGAGTGGGATCTAAATGGTAGAGAATCTCGTGTTCTACGACAAGTCCAAGCACATTGAGATCAAATATCACTACATTCAAGACATGGTGCAAAGAGGAGTTGTAAGACTCCTTCACATTTTGATAGACAAGAAAATAACATATATTCTTACCAAGGCTTTGCTCAAAGGGAAGTTCTTGATCTTCAAGAGAAGCTTGGACTGATAGATGTGAGCCTCCCAGGAAGGGTCACGACTAATCAAGAACACTGAGCTATTCTCTTCCCCCATGTTTGAGCTCCCAAGGAGAGGAATTGAGCCGTAGAGCTCCTGGGATTGAGGGAACTCTAGACAATAGGATATGGTGTGAACCTTACCCTTTATGGCAAGTAGTATCTTGCCTACTGTCACTGTAGGGTGTATGTGTGATCCTTGTCACTTATGACAAGTAGGTATCTCCCCCTACCATCTTGATAGAGTATATCCCAGTATGCATCCTACCCACAAGATGGGCTTCTTGGGATTGCCACCCATCTGGCCAATGGGTGAGGATACTTGAGATAGGGTGTGATCATTACCATCTATGGTAAGTGGTATCTCACTCAAGTGATGGGATGTTGGTGTTCTATCACTTGATTCTTGAGGATTAAAGTGGAAAGATTAGCAGGCAATAAGACAATGTGTGATCCTTAACTCTCATGGTAAGTAGTATCTCACCTATTGTCATCGGTTAATAAGATAGGGTGTGGTCCTTACCTCTCAAGGTAAGTTGTATCTCACATATTAACATTAGATGTAGGGTGGTAGCTGAAGCTCCCATATGATGATTCTTCTTCTTTAGGTTCCAGAGTGTACAACATATGAGAAAAGACAAGACATGATATGATACAATGATCATGATGATAAGACATTTGATATGGATTTATGATGCAATAAAAAATTCCTTCATAGTTGAGAGGGAGTGTTGAAATTTAGCAGCCCAAGGAGAAATTCCCTCCATTGGGAAGCCTTCCTCATCTTGAGAAGAACCTTCTAGCCCTTGGAAGAATTTAATTTGGTCAAGGACAAATATTATTTTTAATATGAAACCCCTATGTGCACAAAAGTATAGGTTGACCTAAAGGACAAATTGGGGGTCCTCCACCTCATATAAATAAACCACATGCCACATCACTTTGCAGCATCATCACACACATCTCTATTCTCTTGATTGATTCATACTACATTTGAAATTGTAGGTTGACTTCACACATGCGAAGGGAAGGAAGTTTTTTCTGTTTTGGTGCGTTGACTTTTTGTTTGGGACTGTTTTGACCGACATTGGCCAAGGAAGAAAAGACTTCATTTTGACTTGGATTTTGATCTATTTTTGGAAGTTGAGTTCAAGGATAGTTTGACCAAAATTTTTTGGGTACTTTGACCCATGCTGACTGCAAGTCTGCACCGAAGGTTTTTGCATGTCAACGATTTTTGACTAATTTCTATGGGAGCTTTGTTGACTGTTTTAACTTCGTTTCACCGATCTTGGAAGGTCGAATTTACTTCTTCTTTGACCAAATTTTTTTGAGGATTGTTGATTGTTGACCATTGACTAATTAGGGCTGTGGTTGTTGTTGTTGAATTTGACCCAATTTGTAGACTTTAACTTTGGATCGGATTTCACTTGTTAGCTTATCTTTGACTGGATATTGATTGGTTGGTTTGCATAGTCAAAGTTATTGAACTTTGACTCTTTGTGGATGAACTTAAACATTGTATCTCTTTACTGAACATTTGATGACAATCTAATAGAAGAATTTGGGAAGGGTTCCCCCTTGTGGGGTTTTTCCTTGGTGTTTGACCAAAATCTTATGTCTCTATTGTTCTTGGATGTCTTCTATTGTGCATTGGTTTTATGTTCTATCTACAATTGCTTATTGTTGTTGGAAGATTGAATTTATATTGGATAAAGTGATTGCTAATTGAAGAAAAATTGTAATAAGTGGTTGTACTAAGCATAAAACACTGAATAATTAACACCTTTGAGTTTATGTGACATGAAAACACATTTTTCTAAGTTTTAGAAAATCTTCCTTTCTCTTCATCATTGGGCTCCATTTTGTTTTCATTAAAATCCTACAATATTTCACTTAATCTTGGTACATAGGCACTATATTTGTAATACCCATTTTTCTTATAGAAAAGATTTTGTAATCACTATTTTTTTTCCTCAAATCTCCCTTTATACACTTTAATCCTTCAATTAAAACTCTATAATTTATTTGAAACATATCTCCAAAAAGGGGTACTTTTTTTTTCCCACTTTCTACTTTTCAATGTATTGTTAAAAATTACTTTTATATATTTGATTTATTCAACCGCTTCTTTATTTTTTTTTTAAATCCTAAAAATCTCCTTTTATAACTACTCAATTGATTAGTGTATCGCACCAATATTACCTAAATGGCCAAGATGATATATAATTGTTCTTTCAATGTATTCAGTCATCGTGAATGGTGGATTTCTTCTTGCCTCAAGTGTCCTAATCTTCCTTCAAAAGCAATGGTTGGATTGGTTAAATAAACATGAAAACGAATTTTTTATGCTTTGTTTTGAACAATGCAATGTCCCACACTATAGGTTATGCGATATATGCTTGGGTTTGGAAATTGGAAATGGCGGTTGTCTTGTGTTGACCCTACACTGAGTGATCATTGTGTTACAATGGCCCTTTTTTGTTGCTTTTCTCCACCAACAAAATTCTATAACAAGTGGAATTCTATTGCTTAAAATTCATGTAATCCTTGATTAATTGTTCAAGTATGATGTTATTCAATCTTTTTGAATAAATGATGTCACATAACTTGATAGATGTCAACCTTCATATATAATTCTGAAGGTGTCAAATCATAGCTTATTTTTTGCGTTCCCTTTCTTACAAAGAATGTGTTCTTTTGTTGTCCTTTCACCCAAACATTCCATATGATCAAAATCAAAATTGATTATCCACAAAATCAATATGAAATGATTTAATTAACAACAAAATTGGACAATTTTTTTCTTTTTTTGATTATTTCTCCCAATCTTGCTAGCCTTTGAGTTTAATGCTTCAAATTTTTGTTCTCGCATTTTATTTCTTTAAATTGAAATTTATAAGTGTTAATGACCAAAAGCAAGTTGTGGTCAAACAACAAATAAAGAAATTCTAAACATTGTTGTTATGGCCAAAAGCTAACAAATATATTGCTAATTGCAACGAAATTTTCAACCAAAACTCTAGTGGTCCAAATGCTACGATCAGACATTGCTTTGATACCAAATGTGACAACCAATATCGCTTACCAATTAAATATCCAAAATATTTGGATTATAAAGGATTCCAATTAGGCCTATATACACACACAATGAGGGCACCATATAACGGTGGAAGTGCCCTTTCATTGAGAGGCATGTTCTTTAATTAAGATGTCTTTTCATTAGGACATGTCCCTTCACTAATTATTACTTATTATATATTTATCTTTATATTTATAACACTGTAAATTGGGTCTAGCCCAAAAGAATGAGTGAAAGCCTTATCCTTTCCACCAAAAGATCAATTCCCACAAGTTGCATGTTGATGTCTTAATGAGTATATTTTGGTATTGCCCGTATGCCCTAACGAAACTAGTTTACCTTGGGTGTCCCAAAATGAGGCAAGTGCCTAATAGGTTTTCCTGAAATATGTATTTCATCGAAAATAAAGAAGATATAGTCACCAAATGAATTAGATCTTTTATCAAAATATCATCAAGATTATCAAAGGTTTTAGCATTTTAATCTCTTTTAAATATTATATCCATGATAATGATTCCACATATGCTTGAAGAAAAAGTATGTTATAATATCAATCTCAGCTGGAGTGTTTAAATAAAATGTTGAAATAATCCTAGACTTGTTCTACCCCATTGTCAAAATGTAATGTCCTTAATAACTTTATTTCTAGGTAATCACTTTTGTTCAATTGTAGAAAACTTTAAACCCAAACTTTGCATTAACATTGTTATCTACTTTTATCATGGGGAGGTCTCTATGACATTTGAATTTTGCATTTCTACCTTGGAAGTCTAATGGTTTTACCAAAATCCATTGAGTAGCCCTCCTAATGTGACTATTCTCATCTAAACTAATCCCCTTCCATTATGATGGATGACATGGCCCTCTCATTAAGTACAAATTTATTAGTATTGTGATAAGTAAAAATAAAATGGCCAACGAAACCAATTATTAAGCAATAAGCCAAAAATTGTGCATTCCTCTTGTATGATATAGAGTTTGCATTTTAGTACTCACATATCACTATGCCTAATGATTAGAGAGGTTGCACTGTGACCTATTTTTATGTGGTATCCATGCGCAACTTGTCAATGATGGCATTGATTCTCTTTATCACCCTTTTATAGTGGACCTCCTTCCTCAAGGATGCCAAGTGGTTAAGTAGGGTGTTTGACCATTTTTCTCTTCGCCCTCTTAGCCCTTTGTTGTTGGTTTGGCCATGTTATATCCATTGGGACATTCATTTTAGGAACTCATCCATTGTGGCTTCTTTCTAGGGCTCACAATGCCTTATCTATCCTAGGGTTGGTTATGATTCCCCATTTCAAGCCCTTGACACAAACTCATTTTAGCCCACTTAATTACAGGTCCACTTGATCAAACCCTCTTTAACCCTTCTTGGT
The DNA here is from genome assembly GCA_000404065.3 of Pinus taeda. Classification (NCBI taxonomy): domain Eukaryota; kingdom Viridiplantae; phylum Streptophyta; class Pinopsida; order Pinales; family Pinaceae; genus Pinus; species Pinus taeda. Next base: position 100,957 of record APFE031297503.1, read on the forward strand.
CTTTTGGTAGGAAGCAAGTCATATTAACATTGTGTTATAAAACATAGGACATGTTTTAGGGAAGATGCCCATAGTACAAGTTGCCAAAACTTGCAATTTGAAGTGAAAGCATGTAGTATGCATAGTTGCTCATTGCAATGACTAACCTAATAATCACTTATGCTTTCAAGATTGTTATGTTTCCTATTTATATCGACCCTCTCCTCGTTGTAAAGCCTCTTTTATTCCTTTTCTTTTCTCAAAAATATCTTACACTTAAACACTCAAATTGACATTTAATATTGATCGAACTTCCTAACTCCTCTTCCATGCTCTTGCGCTACTCAATCATGTCATCTCTAAACCCAAGCACCTATTCCACCATTTCCTTCCCCTTTTCAGCAGTGTGGTGTCTCACTCTAACCATCACAATACACCTCTCTAGTCTCAAGTAGCTATCCAAATATGCAATTCAATTGTTATGTTCCATAGTAGTTTCCTCCAATGCCGCAAAAGATCAATTTCTTAATGAAGTTCAAAAAATGAAGGAAAACAACACAACAGAACATGATTGTTAATAGCAGGTGCTTTTGGACAGTAGCATCACATAGGTCCAATAAAACAATCACAACTGTGGCAGAACTCCCAAAAGCCACAATGAGCATAGGTGCTTGAGAAGCACATGGTTATACTCTAACCCTAGGCTTCACCTATATATATATATATATATATAGAGAGAGAGAGAGAGAGAGAGAGAGATTTGTCATGGACCAACAAAGAATAGCTTGAAACAAAATTGCGATTGTAATTTTCATGTTTATGCTCAGAACTGTGTTGTGATTTGACATAGATTTCATACTTTGACAATATTATGATACAAGTACTTGATGCTCTCTAGGTTATAATGCGAATCTTTCTCTAATCTTCGATCTTACATATTTTACTTTTATAAAGTATTTTGCATTTTGATCCCAAAACATAGCCTTTTGGATGAGATGTATCTTACGCTAAACCTTGGTATATGCCTGTATGCATGTATATATGGCTTCAGTGTATTCTGCAAGTTCATATTGCCCTATAACTGATGTTTACCTGTAAGATAGATTATCGAACTTTAAGCTGACAAATTTTGTACAAGTTTAGCATTCAGAAGAAGGCAAGGTACAAGTTTCTTTCTTCATTGGAAATACTATACAACGTAATCACTGTCTTCCAGTTGGCAAAAGGCAGTTCCTTGTCCTGTATGCATCCGTATTCAGCCTAAAATACCATGATTATCAGACTGGTTTTGTCACAGCTACAAATTTTGTCAACACTGAAAATTATACAAATTTCTGTAGCACATCCATCTTTTAGGTGATGTAGTTGAGTGTGATAGGAACCTTAGAGGGAATCATGCAGTTAGACAAGTGGACAGTCTATTTTACATTTATAGTTTGCCAACATGGTATATAACCGTACATATACATCTATTATTCTTATGTTTGCAGGGTGAGAAAGACACTCAAATGCTTAAAGGGTAAGAGACAATAATCATAATCATTTCTATGGGTACAAGTTCCTAGGTTTACAATCTGAGACAAATACTCTGAAACATTTTTTTTTCTCCTATCCACAAAGCCCCTGCATCTGCATCCAGCTTCAACTTTCAACGAGGTTGGGGATTTGGAAATGCTGAATGATTAATTCAAGAATAGTGCAATGAATAGTAAAACTCCAGCATGCTGTTTACTTTGCGTATGCTGCAGATTAGGAAGTTGCCACTACAAAACATGTGCACTCATCCTGTCAAAGAAATAGTTGCTGAACTGCATTCTTTTTGGAAAGCACTCCTTGATGGATACAAATGCTCCCTGGTCAAACTTCAATTCACTGAAATTTCACACTCATGGAGGCGGGTAAAAATATCCTCACAGCATGGCCTAGCATTGGGCTCCTCTGCCCAGCAATCTGTCCAAGCACAAGATAATTATTTAAAATGCAAACATATAGATAAGAAACATGCAAAACATGATATAAATTCCCTATCTCACACACATACCTGAGATCAACTTGCCAATTGGTCCTTCAGGTATATCCAACCGTGCCCCTTCATGAGCAACAGCATAAACCACCTAATAAGACATATCTAGAAAAATGAGAAATACCATATTTCAAAGCCTCGCATTTGATAAATTAATTGACATGTAGGTGGCCTCTATTAAATATGAAACTACATTACTAGAAAGATGCATTACTTGAATGAAATTAAAGGCCTTCTTATCCAAAGATATGACAGGAGCCATTTTCTTATTGCCCGCATGAGATTGGGAATTTTTTTATTTGTTAAACTTCAAAATCAGTATTCATGATAAGCTGCAAGTAAAAATAATGAGACGCACTTGCATTGGCTTGACACCATCCCACGGGCGTTTTAAAGTACACAGCTCCCACATTATTACTCCAAAGCTGAATACATCACACTTTTCTGTGAAGGGTTCATTGCGCAGGAGTTCTGGTGCCATCCACTCCGGAGTTCCAGCAGCTTTGAAATCCTTTATAGGAGAGTTGACCATTATCCGTGAAAGACCAAAATCACATATTTTTACTTTTGAATGTTTGTCAACAAGACAATTTGCACTTTTCAAGTCTCGATGAACTATCTTCATTCGCTGTATGCACATCATGCCCCTTTTGTATGCGAATAAAGCCACAGGTATCAACGGCAGTATATCCCAACCAAAATATGCAAGACAATGAAAGAGATGTTAGAAGTGATTTGAGGTAAGACAAACTCTCGCACAATAATTTACTGTAGCAATGAAAAGACAAAAATGAGCATTAAACATAATGTGCTGAAGGAAAATCCTATGTACAGTGTAACAGCCAAGTAATTTAATAAACATGTAATGGATTGTAGCATTTATATTTCTCCACAACAATTCCAGAATCAAGAATGACCAATATGATCAGATGGTTTTGTAAACTCACCATAGAGGAAGAAATCTGCTAAGATGGATCCAAATCTCATATAATCAAAACTATTAGTCAATTATACACATTTTGCATATAATAGGAATCAAAGGCAGGAGGTATTGAACTCCAACCTGCAAATATCAAGAAGCATCTTCAATCTCCTTCGCCAACTGAGTTTTTTGCCCTGGTCACTTGTATGTATCAAGTGATATAGAGAACCCATGTGCATATACTCAGTAACCATTGAAAGATGAGGTGGCGTTGTGCAGGCTCCAAGAAATAATATGACTGAGCTTACAAAATCACAACCATACGAAAGTCAATTCAGCAAAGGAAATATCATAATGACTACTTTAGGTACTAGTTGCATTGTTGCTTCTAAAACATCAACTAAATTCATATGTCACCAAACAAAAGTTTACATGCAATGGAATATGCTATAACTTCATCAACTGAACCATCATATTCAACTATAGCATTCATATTCATGATCACACTATAACAATGAAATAGCCACTCCATTGAGCCTAGATGATTTAAGGAAGAATCAACTTTTAAGGATTGAATACTGTTGAGCTAGGATTCCCTTGTGCATGCTTTCAGCATAAAGCACTCTAAGCACCAAGTATGTGGCATGTCTGTGCTATTTCGGGCCAACTTGGCCACTTATGCACTTATTTAATTATATTTTCTTGATTGATCTCCTTGAATTTAATTTTTACTTATATGCCGTTAGCCTATTTTTAAGAGCACAGGTGACTCCTAATAAACTTTACTGCAATGGTTACTGGATGATAACAATGCTTCCAGCCTCTGACATATCTTGTGTATATGCCTCTTATATGCATCTCAGGTTATTTTCTGCTCCTGATTTGGGTTAAGTATATCATAAACAGAGCATATATGTTCTCTCTAGGTTGTATCAGATTAGCACACATGCTGTCCTGGTATTAAGTAGCATGGTTAGTAATAGTAAACCATTGCTACATCTCTATTTCATTTTGTCTCTGTGTCTAAGTATTGCCATAATACCCCAACACATTATAAAAGGTCCTTATCTTGATAAACATTTTCATAAAGGGACGGTAATGCACATCTTGAGCATTCCGTTCTTGGCAGAGTAAAATATCTATCTGAAAGCTCAAGTTAGGTTATTCCATTTCCTATATTCAAAAGTAAAGCGTGTTGTAGCTCAGAGCCAGCCACTTTCTTTACTACTTGGATGATAACCAGGAGGTATACCACCTAATGAGAAAACATCCTTCTTCCAAGGGAAATTCTTGAGATAAGCATCCAGGAGAAAGAGCAGGAGAGCATTAGAAAAAGTAATTGAGCATAAATCCACAGCAAACAACACCAGAGGATTCAACCATTTAACAAGTCAATTCACAAGTTTTTGTAAATAGAAATTCTGCCGTATTCCATCATTTTTCTTTTCCATATTGCTGAAAGTGTCAAAGTCGTAATCATTTAAAGCCTCACATATTCTGATAAAAAATCTGTGGCTCTGACCCTTTGTAAATGTATACCTATAGCATTCGAGAAACATTGCTGATGTATCAAAGTTCTTGTATGTAGAATTGTGATGTATATCCCCCAGCCATCAATAAAATAGAGATGTTTTGGCATGCTTGAGTTTCAAGTGTGCTTGCCTTCCATGAGATATGTTTTAAACTACTGAATTCATAATTTATGTCCAGTATGTTTTTCTTAATCAAATCTACCAACAGAGCAGATTTAGCATTCACACTCTCAAAAAACTTTGCATGTTCTTTCCACTCGAAATCCTCCATCTTCACATCTGAACTTGTATGTCTTATGGTCTGGGATGAAGGTGTGCAATGGAGAAGGAACCTTATGTGAATGTGCTCAAGGATTTATAAAGGTGTCAATATGCTCTCCCTTCTTCAAATCTTAAAAATACAACAGTGTGTTTAAAGAAAACATCATTGGGAATTTAAGGGTCACATGCTTTGGCCTAAGGATTCTTACTCCAGGCCTAGGAAAAGGAGGTTTCAAACCTTCAGTGGATGCCCTAGCATCATTTCCCTTCAAGGTACATTTTGGGAGACAACATTAAGCAAATAAAATATTGATTCATGATAATGTATTCTAAGAATTGTAGATGTTAACCTTTCATTATATCATCCAAAAATTAACACAAGTTAGGCACATTCAGGACAGCCCAAATTGGTTAGATAAAATGGTAGTTGATGGGATAGTGCCTATAGAAGACAGACCCATTGATTATGGAAACTACACCAATTTTGATGAGAAGAGAAACAAATCTGACCATAAAGAATTATGAATTAAGTATTCATCCTTCTAATTACCCTGAACAAACTGAGACCAAATTATTTTCTTGTTGAATCTTCTGCCACTTCCTCTTAAACTTTTACTAGATGTTGCTTCTATTTTTTGAATCATTTCATGGTGATTACCAAATCAAATGTTTCCTCTTTTATGTATCTGGTAACCTCAATGAGGTGCCTAATTGCCATAAATATACTCTCCTCCAACCACAGTAAAGATGAGTATCTTAATTTTATTAGACTAGAGTTCCTTGTGGAAATATTGAGAGGGGGGTGAATCAGTATTTCATTACTTTTAACAAACTTTCACTTAATCTTGAAATTAAATTCACATCAGATAATCAATCAATCACAATGCATGAACATAGAGATCAAAGTGCAAGTTAAAACTTGGATAAGAAACACTCGTAACCAATCTTCAATTTATTACAACTAATTATGAAGACACCAATCTTCAATAATCACCAACTCACAACTATCGTAGGCACCAACCTACAGGAGATTTCAGTCCCCTCACTGAGCTCCAACTCAGCAACTTCATAGACACTGTTACCCACAAAAATAGGCAACCCCCACAGAGAAAACTTTTCTCCTACATTTCACAGCCAACTGGTCAACAATACAGCAAGCAGCCCCTATCGGCCACCATTAGCTGATGATGTGCCATATGTCTCCGCCACGTGCATCAACCATGTGCTTCTCACCCATCTAGCATTAGCACTTGGATGAAGGTGGGCTTCCATTCAAAAAGCTACTTTCATCATTTTGCAATCGGGTGCTTATACTAGCTTGTTTTGGGGCATTTAGTATGGATAATGGGGTGATCTGGAATATTTAAAACCGTGACCATGATCTTGTTCTCTCACCTTGTGTTGAATTTTGTAGCTACGGTCAGTCTTCATAATTTATATTTTAGCCCTTGTAATTTATAAAGAATTTGTAAGACATGTTCTTCAAGTCATTTTGATTATTTATCCCTTGAAATAATTATTGTAAGACATGTTCTTCATGTCAGATTTAAAAGAGAAATTTTCGAGATTTGAATTTTGAATTTTTTGCTCCAAAATAGTCAAGTTCGCCCTCCCTCAACTCAAGTCAGCCCCAGTGAAGAAACACACCCATTCGCAAAGGCATGACACTCTATAAAGGCATTTGACCTCCTCTTGAAAGGCACCATTCGACAACACACAAGAAAAGGTTTTTGGGCATCCAAGCGAAGGACAAGAAGGACAAAGATCTCTCTCTCTCTCTCTAGCTCACATTCTCTCTCTAGACATCGCACGTGTGAATTCTAGGCAACATTTTTTGGGTAGGCCAAGTTGCAGGGTTGAAGTTGGAATTTCTAAGTTTAACTCGTTAGGAATTCTTCCTGTACTATCCGGTTTATTTCTTCCTACTTGTTTAATTACTTAACAAGTTATTTACCATGTAAATACAGAAATAAACACAAGTACAATATCAACATCTATAGATCATCAACTAAAAGAAAACAAGCATACAAGTGACACCGTTATTTTTGGACCACTGTCCCTAGAAAAACCCAATGCGGGAAAACCAGTGCAACTATTCAGAGGGTTTTATTATTATGCAGTTTTCAGAATACAACCAGGGTGCGAAAATTGGCTCACCCGACAAAGAATGCCCTCGGTAGTAGTACCTCTCCTCAGAGATAGATATTCTGGCTGAATAATCGCTGGATGAACGATTCCACAGCAACAATTGCAACTACCACTACTTTGCGTCACTCTGATAGGGACTGCGTCACCCTACCCGGGTCACCAACACCCAATATGTCCCACGAAATCCTCTAGGCGCTGCTTCTTGGGCCTGCGTCAGCCCCTAGACCCTCTACGTCTCACACGCTAGCCTCTCTTGGCTCTGCGCAACTCCTCGCTGCCTCTGTGTAGCACCCAGCTGCCTCTGCGTCAACCTCTCCGGGCTCTACGTTGTCTCTCTAGTACCAACTCTGCCTCTCTGCTATGTATTCATTGCCCCTCACTGCTGATCACTGGTTCTATCTCTCTTAGCAAATCTCGCTTTAGAGAATAGAATGACTGATCTCTGGTGTGTTCTCCAACTGACCCTCAAGCCTCCTCTTATACTTTTCTCATTGGTACATCAACGGCCAAGATTAAATCTCTAATCAACGGCTAAGATTAGATTTGGCTTGATCCATGACTTTTGGAACCTTCTAACCCAGTTTTATATTAATACCCATTAATATTATTTTTAATATCTCCCAAACCAGTTAGAATTTGTCCAAACCATTTATGGGTCTTGGAGATCTCATGTGCTTTAGCCTCTCCACCAATTTTCATGGCTAGAGCACAAATGATGCTACCCAAATCAACACTCCCTCTTAGCGAGGATTGTGCTCTAGTAATACTCCATACTAAGCATCACCCTGATTATCCAACATCGGTCCCTGTGCTGACGCTAGGCCTCCCCGCCCAACATCTTCTGCACTGCTGCATCTTGTACTGCTACCCATGGCCCTGTCACTGCCACTGCTGCATCTGTACAACATCTCCCTTTGCATCCGTGTTGTTAATGCTCCATCCTCCCAGCACTGCATCTGCACTACATCCCCTCTCATCATGCTACATCGTGCTTCCTATAACGCTGCCACTGCTAACTGCTGCACTATAACTCAATTACTGAGAAGTAAGCAACTGATCCACCCAACTCTGACATCCTTGTCAGGCTAGAGACACTCTCGATGCCGAAGATCCCTCTGCCGCTAACAAGTGCTCCCTCTACTAACCTCTGCATTGCTGCAACATCTCTCTGTATCTCGCACCGTTGCATACCTTTCTGTGCCATCTTGCACTGGTGCAACACTCCTGTGACTCTTGCACTGTTGTAGCCTACTAGCCTCGCGTTGTCTCGGGACTCCTACACTGTAGCATTCTCTGCTGCTTCATCTGCATCTGTCTCTACCTACATCCACCAGTCCTTCTACTCCTCTTTGGGGCTCCTGCAGCAAGGTATAATCCAAGAGGTTGGGTACCTCAGGGATCCTGCCCCTCATCGCCTGTAGTCCTCCTGACTACAGCTCGATGTCTCCCCACTTCTTCTCAAGTGGCACATGAGCACTCATGGCACAATCATCATCCTCCTTGACTTCTTTCTCCACCCTCACTGGCGCTGCCTTGGTCTCAGAAGCCTCTCCCTTACTCTTCTTCCTAGAACATTGGTTCGCAAAATGACCCAGTTCCCCACAATGGAAGCATTTGACCTTGGAGAGGTCCTTCTTCTTTTCTCTTCTCCTGCTTTCCCGCAGGTGCTAGAGTCGCATCCTCTTCTTCCTCCTTGATTCTGACCCCTTTTCTGCTACTCCCTGCCTTGGTCACTTGTCTGATCTCTTCTTGACGAAGAGCCACCCACAATTCCTCCCAATCTGGAAGGCTCGACCTGCCTAGTATTCTCTAGACAAATACCTCCCAATCCTCTAAGACTGCATTCAATGCGGTTCTCACCATCAATTCTTGATCCAACGTGGCCCTTATGGAAGTTCGTCGGTCACAGATCTCCTCCAATCGACCGAGGAAGACATCTATTTGCTCTCCCTTCTGCATCTGGTATGACCGCAGCTGATTTTCAAGTAACATCTTCCTCTGCACGGAAGTATGCAGGTACAATTTCTTATGGGCATCCCGCATCTCATTTGCTGTGTCCTTGGTAATATGCGGCACCACATGGTCCTTGACCCCATCAAGGATGATGCACTTCGCCCTGGCCATTGCCTCCTCGTACTTCTCATTTTCAGCTGGGTCAACCAGGATCACTATTGTTTTTAAGGCGAAGTTCTTGATGTGATATCTGTCTAGAACGGACAAGACCCTGGCCTTCCAGACCACGAGGTTGGATGCTCCGTCCAACCTATCCTGTTCTCTCAATCCATTCACGACCATTATGCTGCTTTTCTTCCGACTCCTCTGAGTCTCTCTACTTCCCTCCTGGAGTCCTCTGTTCGACTCCTGGAATTCACCCCTCTGATCTCTTCTTGACTAAGAGCCACCCACAATTCCTCCCAATCTGGAGGGCTCGACCTGCCTAGTATGCTTTAGACAAATACCTCCCAATCCTCTGAGACTGCATTCAATGCGGTCCTCACCATCAATTCTTGATCCGGCGTGGCCCTTATGGAAGTTCGCTGGTCACGGACCTCCTTCAATCGACCGAGGAAGACATCTATCTTCTCTCCCTTCTACATCTGGTATGACCACAGCTGATTTTCAAGTAACATCTTCCTCTGCACGGAAGTATGCACGTACAATTTCTTCAGGGCATCCCACATCTCATTTGCTGTGTCCTTCTCGGCAATATGCGACACCACATGATCCTTGACCCTATCAAGGATGATGCACTTCGCCCAGGCCATTGCCTCCTCGTACTTCTCATTTTTAGCTGGGTCAACCAGGATCACTATTATTTTCAAGGCGAAGTCCTTGATGTGATATCTGTCTAGAATGGACAAGATCCTAGCCTTCCAGACCACGAAGTTGGATGCTCTATCCAACCTATCTTGTTCTCTCAGTTAATTCACAACCATTACCCTGCTCTTCTTCCGACCCCTCTGAGTCTCTCTACTTCCCTCCTGGAAGTCCTTTGTTCGACTCTCGCTGAGTCTCTCAACTTCCTGTCTGGAAGTTCTTGGTTTGACTCCCTTTGAGTCTCGATTCCCTTCTGGAATCCCTCCTCCTTGGTCTTGCCCTGTTAGGTATTGTCTTAACTACAGTACCCCACCAGCTTTGCTCTGCAAATTACTCGCAACCTCCTATACCCCAACCACTGAAGGATTGAGCCACTTGGCTCTACGCAATCCTGGCACCGGCAAATCAGTTCCCCTAGCCAATTGCATCAGCCCTCCTAGCCTCTGCGTGAGCCTAATTCTGCCTCCCTTAGCCTCTGCGTTGCCTTTGTCTGGTTACGTCACTCCTTCCTCTGTTGCCTTCTGTACAGATCAACTCTGTCTCTCGGGACAACTGAATCTACTGCTACTACTCTGCTCACTGATGCCTTCAGTTATCTTGTGATCTACAACCATGCTCTGATACCATGTTGGAATTTCTAAGTTTAACTCGTTACGAATTCTTCCTGTACTATCTGGTTTATTTCTTCCTACTTGTTTAATTACTTAACAAGTTATTTACCATGTAAATACTAAAAATAAACACAAGTACAATACCAACATCTACAGATCATCAACTAAAAGAAAACAAGCACACAAGTGACACTGTTAATTTTGGACCAATGTCCCCGGAAAAACCCAATGCGGGAAAATCGGTGCAACTATTCAGAGGGTTTTATTATTATGCAGTTTTCAGAATACAACCAGGGTGCCAGAAATGGCTCACCCAACACAAAATGCCCTTGGCAGTAGTACCTCTCCTCGGAGATAGATATTTCAGCTGAATAATCACCGGATGAACGATTCCACGGCAACAATTGCAGCTCCCACCACTCTGCGTCACTCTGATAGGGACTGCATCACCCTACCTGGCTCACCAGCACCCAGTCTATCCCACGAAATCCTTCTAGTGCTGCCTCTTAGCCCTCCATCAGCTCTGCTAGCCTCTGCGTTGACTTCTAGAGCCTCTGCTTCAACCCCTAGATCCTCTGCGTCTCACACGCTGGCCTCTCCTAGCTCTGCACAGCTCTTGGCTGCCTTTGCGTAGCACCTAGCTGCTTCTGCGTCAACCTCTCTGGGCTTTGCGCTGTCTCTCTAGTACCAACTCTGCCTCTCTATTATGTATTCACTGCCCCTCATTGCTGATCACTGATTCTATCTCTCTTAGCAAACTCCACTCTAGAGAATAGAATGACTGATCACTCTGGTGTGTTCTCCAACTAACCCTCAAGCCACCTCTTATACTTTTCTTGTTGGTCCATCAACGACAGAGATTAAATCTCTAATCAGCGGCTAAGATTAGATTTGGCTTGATCCATGACTTTTGGAACCTTCCAACCCAGTTTTTTATTAATACCCATTAATATTTTTTTTTTCTTAAGTTTAGACTTAGGAACTCCATTAAAATATTAGTTATTTTAATATCTCCCAAACCGGTTAGAATATGCCCAAACCATTTCTGGGTCTTGGAGATCTCATGTGCTTTAGCCTCTCCACCAATTTTCATGGCTAGAGCACATCTAACGCTACCCCAAATCAACAGAAGTTGCAAGGCTAAATTGTAAGGCCTAAATTATGGGAAACTTCTAGGCAGCATATTTTGGGTACGCCGAAATTCTGGGCAAATCAGAGAAGGCTGAAGTTTTGAAGGGGAAGAGTTTGACTTGAGTTGACTTACCTTGAGGATTGTGGACTAGGTTTGACCATAGCTTGTTGATCAGTTTGATGTCAGCTGAATAGCCACATTAGATATATCTTTCGTTGAGCTGAAGAATTTGTATAAGAATGTTGTTTGGTTTTCCCCCAAATGGGTTTTACCAAGGTAAATCTTGTGTTCTCTTTGTGCATCGTGATCTCTACTGTCTTTATGGTCTATGGTTGAATTTATTAAATGTAATTTCTTAATGATAAACTAAAATTGTTAAAAGAAGATCTATATCATTTGAAGTAATTACCAATAGTTCAGAAATATTGTGCTTGTATCTATTGCACTTGAAAAATCAACATGGTATAAAAGCTTTGGTGACGAAAAGGACATTGAGATCACTCTTAAAGAAGACCTATATCTACAATCCACTTGCTTATTTGTGATCATGGGTTCCTCTATGAGGTATGAGAACAAATTAGGAGTTTCAAAGGGCTTGGAAAACAAGGATTGATCTTTGTTAATTTTAGTTAACAATGGTAAGTTTTATGCTTAGAACAAATACTTTAATGTTCCTTTAGCATCAAATGACAATTTCCAATTTAGTTTTCCAATAGCAATCACATTAACCATAAATCACATTGACAGTAACTGTAGATAGAACATGAACAATAAAATGCAGAAGACAAGCCAAGGCAAGAGGACACTAGATTTGGCGAATGCCAGAGAAAAACCCCAAATGGGGAAACCCTTCGATCAATTCTTCTTATTATTATATCAAATGTTTAGCAGAGAGAGAGAGAGTACAAAAGTCAAAATTGACTTGCCAAATCACAGTTAAAACAACCCTGTCAAATCTATAGTCAACAACAATCAAATTCTGCCCTAACCAGAAAGTCAACGTAGGTCAACACAACAGCAAATCATCCTCTATGCAACTCAGTCATACCCAATCAAACTCGTCCATCTAAGGTGGTCAAAGTTAGCACAAAACAATCATGAAAACAACGCTCAAACTTGGTCAACTTCTACACTTGAAGTCTACGGTCAACCCTAGTCAACTAGCCCAAAAATCCTTGGTTCCTATGTCAATCAATGCAACCTTCCAAAACTGAAAATTTGGCATGAAAATCACAATCAAAGGAGGTCAATATGGCCTTGGTCAACACTGGTCAAAGTTGTAACAATTCCTGAAATTTGGCCCTGTAATCTGTCCTGAAATTCATCCTTCTTCTTGCCACAAACGTGAGAGAAAATAGCTACACAATAAGTTGTACAAACCAATCGGATGAGGAGAGAGGAATGTGTGTGATGAGATAATGCCAAATGAGGTTTGAGGTCTCTCATATTTATACAAGTTGTTGGGGCTCAAGTGACATGTCCATTGGGCTTCATGAGTCTACATGATGATGTGGTTGGCCTTGAGAATTTGCACGTGTGGGCATAAATTCAAAAACACATTTCTGCTTATCCAAATTTAATGATTTTTAGGTTGATTTTAGTCCTCTCAAAAAGAGGAATTCAATGCAATAATCATCTCCATCAAATGAGTTGTCAAACGTGGAATTTGGCCGTAGTTTCCAATTTTAACACTCCCTCTCAACTAGGGAGAATTCCACATACCAATATCTGACCATCGATCATCATCCCATCCTATCATCATGTACCATCTCGCCTCTACTCTGCTGAACGCTGATATAGATAATGACAAAGAATTGATCAAGAGTGAGTCACAAGACCTTATCACTCTCCAAAGTCAATCCACATAACTAGGGTAGAACACTTCCACAGCTTCTTGAAGTTGAGTTTCACTGGAGTAGACACAAACTTGCAATCGACCATCTCACATCTCTCTAGTAGCTTCACAATGCATTTTCCTTGAGAAAGGAAAATCTGACCTCGCTTTTGCCAGACCTCCAGGCCTAGGAAGTGTTGAAATTTCTAAGTCTAACTGTTAGAAATTTTATTTGTATTCTTCTGGTTTATTTCTCCTACTTGTCAATTACAAACAAGTTATTTAAACATATAAACATTGAAGTAAACACAATACAATCTCAACCATCTACAGATCAACAACTGAAAGAAATAACAAACACACAAGTGACATCGTTCTTTTTGGACAACTCGTCCCCGGAAAAAACCAACTTGGGAAAACCGTGCAACAATTTAGAGGGTTTATTTTATTATGTAGTCTATCCTTGAGTACAACTGGGTGCCAAATTGCCTCACCCGACAGAGAAAATGATCCGGCAATAATACTTCTCTATTCGGAAGCAGATATTCAAAAAATTTGCCCCATAAAACCCTCTCCAGCAACCTCTGAAGCTCAGCATTAGCCCAGAACCCTCTGTGTTAGCTCTCTGAGGCACTACGCAACATCTATAGCCCTCTATGTCACTCCTATTGACATTTGCATGGATGACGTAGGCCCTTCTGGCCTCTGCGTAGTCCCTTCTGGCTCTACGTGGCTCCATCTGGCTCAACGTCTGCCTCTCTTTGCTTCTGCACTGGTCTCTCAGCACTATCTCTACCTCTCTATCCATTACTCACTGCCCCTCGCTGCAAATTGATCACTAATTCGACTTTTCATAGCAAACCCCACTCTAGAAAATCGAATGATTGATCCCTGTGGTGTATTCTCCAACTGACCCTCAAGCCTCCTTTTATACTTTTCCTGTTGGTCCTTCAACAGCCGAGATTACATCTCTAATCAACGAATAAGATTAGATTTGGCTTGATCCATGACATTTGGAACTTTATAACCCAGTTTTATATTAATACTCATTAACATTTTATTTTTCCTAAGTTTAGACTTAGGAACTCCATTAAAATATTAATTATTTTAATATCTCATAAACCGGGTAGAATCTGCCCAAACCATTTCTGGGTCTTGGAGATCTCATGTGCTTTAGCCTCTCCAACAATTTTCATGGCTAGAGCACATTCGATGCCACCCCAAATCACCACTCCCTCTTAGCGAGGAGTGTGCTCTAGTAATACTCCATATTGAGCATCAATCTGATTATATGGCACTGGTACTTGTGTTGATGCTAGGCCTCCCTGCCCAACATCCACTGCACTACTGCATCTTGTACTGTTGCCCATGGCTTTGCCACTACAACTACTACATTCGTGAGACAACTCCCTTTGCATCAGTGTTGTTGCTGGACCTTTCTCCCAACACTGCATCTGCACTGCAACCCCATCTCATCATGCTGCATCATGCTACTGCTAACTGCTACTTGTGAAAATTCTATCACTACAGCAACTGATTTATTTTACCTACTTATTTCCCAATAAGTTATTTATGAAAACCCTTCAGTAAACATTAAAATAAATTCTGCTGCAGATATCACACCATAATACAAAAAGAAATACATGCACAAGAATCAGACACAACAACACAGATAATTTGGAAAATTGTCCCCAGAAAAACCTAACGCAGGAAAACAGGTGCAACAAAGGAGGATTTTTGTTATTCAATAATTTTTCAGTACAACTGGGAGCCAAACCGGCTTACCCAACAAAGAGAAATTCTCCAACACTTCTCCCAGTCTCAGCGTCAGGCTTGCTGGCCTCTGCGTCAGCACTGGGCTTCTCTGCATGACCCACACAGGCCCTCTAGTGACTGTGCAGTTCTGCTGCTTCTGTGTCTGTCTGGGAGGCTTTGCGTCTGCCTCTCTACCCTCTGCGCTGGTACTTTGGTATTGTTCCTGACTCTTTGTTTTGTACCCACTGCCTCTTGCTGCTCTCCAGACCACTAGTTTGAATTTCTCAGCTGCCCCAGAAATCGAACTGACTAGTCTCCCTTAGTGTGTTCTCCAACTGATGCTCAAGCCTCTTCTTATACTTTTCCTGTTGGTCCTTCAACGACCAAGATTAAATCTCTAATCAATGGCTAAGATTAGATTTGGCTTGATCCATGACTTTTGGAACCTTCTAACCCAGTTTTATATTAATACCCATTAATATTTTATTTTTTTCTAAGTTTAGAGTTAGGAACTCCATTAAAAATATCAATTAATATCTCCCAAACTGGTTAGAATTTGCCCAAACCATTTCTGGGTCTTGGAGATCTCATGTGCTTTAGCCTCTCCAACAATTTTCATGGCCAATGCACATCTGATGCTACCCCAAATCAACACTCCCTCTTAGCGAGGATTGTACTCTAGTAATACTCCATACTAAGCATCACTCTGACTATACAACACCGGTACCTATGTTGATGCTAGGCCTCCCCGCACAACATCCTCTGCACTATTGCATCCTGTACTACTGCACATGGATTTGCCTCTGCCACTACTACATCCGTACGACAGCTCCCTTTGCATTCGTGCTGCTGCTAGTCCATTCTCCCAACACTACATCTGCACTACAACGCCCTTTGTATTCGTGTTGCTGTTGGTCCTTTTTCCCAACACTGCATCTACACTGCAACCTCTTCTCATCATGCTACATCGTGCTACTGCGGACTGCTATTGCACTGTAACATCACCCCCATTTCTACTACTGAAATGGATTCTTTATCATCCCCATATTTTCCCTAAAATAATCAAACTTTGTTCTTCCAAGGGCCTTGGTGAGGATGTCTGCCACCTGTTCTCCTGTAGGAGTGTAGCTAAACTGTACAGCTACTCGTTGAACACAGTGTCTGACAAAGTGACCCTAGATATCAATATGCTTTGACCGATTGTAAAACACTAGATTCTCAAAGAGCTTGATGCAACTCTGATTATCATACATGATTCTGGTCACCTCCATCTTTCTTTTGAATAGGTACACAAGCAATTTTCTAAGCCATATGACCTCGCATGACGCTGTGCTTGCAGCCATATATTCTGCCTTAGCTGAGCTCAGAGCTACAAATTTTTGTTTCCTACTGCACCAGGACGTCATCCCTGTTCCAATGTTGAAACAGTACCCAGAGTTACTTTTCTGATCCACTGAACTTCTAGCCCAATCTGCATCAATAAATCCACTCAATCTGATATCCTTACTCCTGGTGTACAAGAGTCCATAATCGATTGTTCCCTGTATATATCTGAGAACATGTTTAGTTGTTGCCCAATGCGCCCTCTTCGGCTCCACCATGAACTGACTGAGGGTGTTGACAGCGTAACAAATGTTTGGCCTGGTATTGACCAGATACATTAGGGACCCTATGAGTTTCCTGTATAAGGTGGGATCAACATCCTTGCCTTTTGATGCATCAATTTCTTCTGGTTGGTGATCATTGGAGTAGCCATGGGTCAGAAATCCTCCATCCTAAATCTCTTTAGAATTTCTGTAGCATATCTCCCTTGTCCAAGGAAGATCTCCCCCTTTTGCTGCCAAACTTCCAACCCAAGGAAATAATGTATCTGTCCCAAATCCTTCATGTCAAATTCTGGGGCTAGATTCTTCTTGCAGTCCCCGATGAGTGTGGCTGATCCTGTCAAGAAGAAATCATTCACATATAATACTAGGATTAGAGGCTCATTCTCTACAACCAGTAGAGATTTGGATCTACGTCACTCTTGACAAATCCCATCTTCTACAAGTAGCCATCAATTCGACCATACCATGCTCTAGGTGCCTATTTCAGCCCATACAAGGCTTTTTTCAATCTACATACAAGAGACTTCTTCTCATGTGTCTCAAAGCCTTTTGGTTGTTCAATGTATACCTCTTCTTCTATCACCCCATTCAGAAATGTCATTTTGACATCCATTTGATGAATCTCCCATCCCAACTGTGCTGCAAGAGATATCACAGTTCTAATAGATGTATACCTGGCTACTGGGGTGGACGTCTCTTCGTAGTCAATTCATTCCTTCCGAGCATACCCCTTAGCCACAAACCTGGCTTTGTATTTTTCCACACTGTCGTCTGCAGTGTATTTAATTTGTAGATCCATCTCAAACCTACCACCGATATGTCTTGAGGCCTTAACACTACCTCCCAAACATCATTCACCATTATGGAGTTGTACTCCTCTACCATTGCATCCAACCAAACCTGATGTTGAGCAGCCTCCTGAAAACTAGCAGGCTCCCCATCCTGAGCTACTAATGCCTAATATCTATCTGGTTGTTTTTGCTTCCTCTTTTTGTTGCTTGGTGCACCGATGAAATCCTCTGCATCTCATAGAATCTGACGAAGTTCCCTGCTCGTTCTTCTGCCAGCGGCTGCTTCTATCAGCTCCTCCTCCTCTTGTGATTCTTCTTAATCCGAGGAAGAATTCTTTACTTTCGTTGGTTGAAGAGGTTTGACCAACAACTCCTTTTGACTGCTCCTCAAAAGGCATTTCTCGAGATTTTTTGAAAGTGCTGTCCTCCATGAACTTCACATCTCGTCCAGCTACTACCTTCCACTCCCTAGAAGATAGATTTTGTATGCCTTAGCGTTCTTGCTATATCCCACTAGATATCCTTTCTCTGCAGTTTGACCTACCTTCTTCCTCTTTTCCTCAAGTATGCGGCAATACGAAGCTCCCAAATATCCTAAAATGACTGACTTCAGGCGTCTTCCCTATGAAGACTCTCTGGAGTAATCTTGCCCAATGCCCGATGATGAGTTCTATTTCGAACATAGACTGCCATGTTGCATGCTTCTGTCAACAGGAATTTTGGCATATCCTAATCATACATCTTGGCCCTAACTGCTTCTACAATAGTCCTGTACTTCCTTTCTGCTACTCCATTCTGCTTCGAATTGTAAGGAGTTGTCCACTCTCTTCTGATGCCCTCCTTAGCGCAAAAATTAGTGAAGTCTTTATCGAAATACTCTCCACCATTATCTGAACGCAAAACTTTTATTTTCTTCCTAGTCAGATTCTCCATCAGAGCCTTGAACTCTTTGAATCGACAGAAAACCTCATCCCTAGTTTTTAAAAAATAAATCCAAGTTTCCCTTGAGTGGTCATTAATGAAGGTGACGAAGTACTCGGCATCACTAAGACCTTTAGTGGACATAGGTCCGCAGATATCTAAGTGTATCAATCCTAGTACACTCTTGGCCCTGTTTTACTTCTAGGAAATGCTACTTTGGTATCCTTTCCCAAAGCACATCCTCTGCATACATCATCTCATTCTGTACTAAGATCTGAAACTCCTGTTACAGTGTTCCTAAGAATTCTTAGAGCCCCATGGTGCAAATGTCCCATTCTTCTGTGCCACAGTTCATTCAAATCCTTGTCTCCATGACTGCCTATTAGTGCCATTGGTGATTTTAGTTGCA
Organism: Pinus taeda; assembly: GCA_000404065.3. Classification (NCBI taxonomy): domain Eukaryota; kingdom Viridiplantae; phylum Streptophyta; class Pinopsida; order Pinales; family Pinaceae; genus Pinus; species Pinus taeda. The sequence continues at coordinate 119,699 of APFE031297503.1, forward strand.
GTCTGTACAACCTGTACTTCTAATCCCGATCTACACTTTCTTTTTCCAACTCGGGTGTTTGACGTATCCTTTCTCCTTGATGAAGAAAACGTAGCCTTTGCCTTGAAGTTGCAACACGGAAAGTAAGTTCATACCCAATCCTGGTACATGCAACACATTGGTAGCACAGAACTGCTCTGTTTCTGTTTGAAAAACTATGGTACCCTTCCCTACTGGAGTACACTTTGTCTTATTCCCCATGGTGATCTAAAAATTCATCCTTTCCTCCTAATAATCTAAGAAACATTCCCGGATAATCTGAGAAACATTCCCGGATAATCTGAGAAACATTCCCAGATTCTCGCCATATGTTAAAAGGCTCCACTAATTATATACCATACGTCTGATGATGCAGAGCTGGTCACACAAGCGACTTCTGCTTCTAGCCCGAAAGCCAACATAGAGAAATCGAAATTACTGTCTCTTGTGCAATTTTCTAAAAATGCCTCTGCATCATGGTCCCGACCCATAATTGATTTTCCCTTCCTATCTCTGATTACTTGCTCTGATACCATGTGAAAATTCTATCACTACAACAATTGATTTATTTTACCTTCTTATTTCCCAATAAGTTATTTACGAAAACCCTTCAGTAAACATTAAAATAAATTCTGTTGCGGATATCACACCATAATACAGAAACAAATATATGCACAAGAATCAGACACAACAACACAGATATTTTGGACAATTGTTCCTGGAGAAACCCAATGCGGGAAAATCAGTGCAGCAGAGGAGAATTTTTATTATTCAGCAATTCTTTAGTACAACTGGGTGCCAAACTAGCTTACCCAACAAAGAAAAATTCTCCAGCACTTCTCCCAGTCTCAGCGTCAGGCTTGCTAGCCTCTATGCATCTCCTAGACCCTCTGTGTCAGCTCTTGCCTCTCTGTATCACCCACGCAGCCTACAGTGACTGTGCAGTTTTGATGCCTCTGCGTCTACCTCTCTACCCTCTATGATGGTCATCTGGTGTTGTTCCCAACTCTCTGTTCCGTACCCGTTTCCTCTTGCTGCTCTCCAGACCACTAGTTCGAATTTCTCAGCTAACCCTGCTCTAGAAATCGAATTGACTGGTCTCCCTCTGTGTGTTCTCAAACCAACCCTCAAGCCTCTTCTTATACTTTCTCTGTTGGTCCTTCAAGGACAGAGATTAAATCTCTAATCAATGGCTAAGATTAGATTTGGCTTGATCCATGACTTTTGGAACCTTCTAACCCAGTTTTATATTAATACCCATTAATAGTTTATTTTTCTTAAGTTTAGACTTAGGAACTCCATTGTAATATTAATTATTTTAATTCTCCCAAACTGGTTAGAATTTGCCCAAACCATTTCTGGGTCTTAGAGATCTCATGTGCTTTAGGCTCTCCACCAATTTTCATGGCTAGAGCACATCCGCTACTACCTCAAATCAACACTACTACACTGCAACTCAGTTATTGCAAAGTAAGTAACTAATCCACCCAACTACTGACATCCCTATCAGGTTAGAACCACTCCCGATATTGAAGCTCTCTCTGCCGCAATCAAGTGCTCCCTCTAATGCCTCTGCACTGCTGCAACAACTCCCTGCCTCTCACACTGTTGCAAACCTCTCTGTGCCATCCTACATTGTTGCAACCTCCTCTATGCCTCTCGCACTATTGTAGCCTGCTAGCTCTATGCTGCCTGGGACTACTGCACTGTAGCACTCTCTGCCGCTTCATCTGCATCTGTTTCCACCGACATCTGCCAGTCCTGCTACTCTTTCCTTGAGGCTCCCATAGCAAGGTATAATCCAAGAGGTTGGGTACCTTAGGGATCCTGCCCCTCATCACCTGTAGTCTCCTTGACTACAGCTCGATGTCTCCCCACCTATTCTCTAGAGGTACATGAGCACTCGTGGCACACAGAACAGACAGGATCCTGGCCTTCCAAATGACGAAGTTGGATGCCCCGTCCAGCTTGTCGTGATCCCTCAGTCCATTCATGGCCATCTCTCTGCTGTTCCTTTCAACTCCTCTAAGTCTCTACTTCCCTCCTGGAAGTTCTCTCTTCGACTCCCTCTGAGTCACTACTTCCCTCTTGGAAGTTCTCTACTAAACTCCCTCTGAGTCTCAATTTCTCTCTTGGAAATCTGCCTGCCAACCATCGAGTCGCACCTCTCTAATCTCCTGTGCAGTTGCAACACTGATCCAGATTCCTTGGCTAGAAACACGCCTCGGTAGTGACTCCCTCTACCTTGGTTTTGCCTGTTAGGTACTGTTCTGACTCGGTGACAACAACACCCCACCAACTTCACTCCCTGCAATCTGCCCACAGCTTCCTTTGCCCTAGCAACTAAAGAATTGAGCCTTTAGGCTCTGCGCAATCCCAACACTGGCTGAAATGCTTCCCAAGCCAACTGTATCAACCCTCCTGGTCTCTGCGTGGCTCTTTGTGAGCCCTTTTTTGCCCTCCTCAGCCTCTGCACTAACCTCTCTCTGGCCCGGACTGATGATGCAATCCCTCTGCGTCAACCCTTCTCCGCCGCTTTCCGCTAGGAACAACTTCTGTCACTCGAGATAGTTGTTTCTGTTGCAAATGCTCTACTTCAGCTGGTGCTTTCAGCTCTCCTGTGATCTACAACCATGCTCTGATACCATGTTGAAATTTCTAAGTCTAACCGTTAGAAATTTTATCTGTATTCTTCTGGTTTATTTCTCCTACTTGTTAATTACAAACAAGTTATTTAAACATATAAACATTGAAATAAACACAATATAGTCTCAACCATCTACAGATCAACGGCTGAATGAAATAGCAAACACACAAGTGACACTGTTAGTTTTGGACAATTCGTCCCCAGAAAAATGCAACTTGGGAAAACCGGTGCAACAATTCTGAGGGTTTATTTTATTATGCAATCCATCCTTGAGTACAACTAGGTGCCAAACTAGCTCACTCGACAGAGAAAATGATTTGGCAATAATACCTCTATATTCGGAAGTAGATATTCAAAAAATTTGCCCCACGAAACCCTCTCCAGCAACCTCTGAAGCTCAGTGTCAGCCCACCTAGCCTCAGCATCAACACAAAACCCTTTGTGTCAACCCTCTAAGGCACTGCGCAACCTCTACAGCCCTCTGTGTCACTCCTACTGTCCTCTACGTGGATGACGCAGGCCCTTCTGGCCTCTACACAGTCTCTTCTAGCTCCCTCTAACTCAACGTCTGCCTCTCTCTACTTTTGCGCTGATCTCTCGGCACTATCTCTGCCTCTCTGTCCAGTACTCACTACCCCTTGCTACAAACTAATCACTGATTCGACTTTTCTTAGCAAACCCTGCTCTAGAAAATCGAATGACTAATCACTCTAGTGTATTCTCCAACTAACCCTCAAGCCTCATCTTATACTTTTCCTATTGGTCCTTCAACAACCAAGATTACATCTTTAATCAATGGCTAAGATTAGACTTGGCTTGATCCATGTCATTTGGAGCCTTCTAACCCAGTTTTATATTAATACCCATTCATATTTTATTTTTCCTAAGTTTAGACTTAGGAATTCCATTAGAATTATTAATTATGTTAATATCTCCTAAACTGGGTAGAATTTGCCCAAAACCATTTCTAGGTCTTGGAGATCTCATGTGCTCTTTAGCCTCTCCACCAATTTTCATGGCTAGAGCACATCTGATGCTACCCCAAATCTATAGTAATGCATCAATCCTAAGTCCTTCATCTCGAACTCAAAAGTCAACTCCCTCTTGCATTGATAAATGAGAGGGTTCGCACCAGTCAGAAAGAGATCATCAACATAAAGGACCAAAATGAGAGGCATGTTTTTTTCAACCTTGAAGTATAGGTTTGGATCGACATAGCTCCTCGTAAATCCTAGCTTCATAAAATAACTATCAATCATCTCGTACCAAGCCCTAGGGGCTTGCTTTAACCCATAGAGGGCTTTCTTCAACCTGCATACATGTGCCATGCGATGTTGAACCTCAAACCCTTGAGGTTGCTCCAAGTAGACTTCCTCCTTAAGAAAGCCATGAAAGAAGGCAATTTCGACATCCATTTGATGTAGGCTCCATCCTTGGTTGGTAGCGAGAGAAATGATAGATCAGATAGTGGTATATCAAGCAACCGATGCAAATATCTTGTCATAGTCCACTCCTTCCTTTTGAGAGAAGCCTCAAGCAACGAACATGGCCTTATATTTTTCAGCACTCCCATCAGCTTCATGTTTAATTTTGTAAAGCCATTTAGAAGTGACCACAAACTTGTCCTTGGGTCTAGGCACCACATCCCAGACATCATTCTTCCTGATTGACTCATAATCCTCATTCATCGCATCTTTCCAAACTTGGTGTTTTACAACTTCCTCGCATATGCATGGTTCAGCTTGAACAATAGTACTCATAGTAGCTAAGTATCCTTGATACTTGTTTGGTTTCTTACTTTCGCAAAATGTTCCTCTTGGAGCAATATGCCTTTCAACGTCTTCGAGAGTATCTTTGAGCCATAGAGGTCATTTCCTTGAGGTAGAGGGATCACTCAAAGGTGGATCAATAGGATCCATTGGCCCATCAACATCAAGCATAGGCTCATCTGTTGAAGGTTCATCCTGTTTTTTTGCTGCATCATCATTGTCCTTCCTTGGAATAGGGAGATCTCTTGCTTTCCCAAGGGCAGTGTCTTCATCAAAGGTGACATCACGACTTACTTCCACATTTCTTTGAGTAGGCATATAGATTCTATATGCCTTTGAATTTTCACTGTAGCCAACAAATATTCACTTCTTCCCAAAGGCTTCCAACTAGTTTATTTTCTCTTTAGGCACATGAAAGTACACGAGGCAACCAAAACTTCTAAAATGAGAAACAACGGGTGTCTTACCAATGATAACTTCCTCGAGTGTCATGAAATCCAATGCTTGATGTAGGCTCATATTTGAACATATACAGTAGTGTTGGTAGCTTCTCCCCATAAGAACTTTGGTAGACCTTGATCATGGAGCATGGCACGTGTGGCTTTCATAATTGTTCAATTCTTCTTTTCAGCAATGCCATTTTGCTCAAAAGTGTATGGAATAATTGTCTCCCTCTTAATGGCAACCTCTCTGCAAAAGTCATTGAATTCATTTGGTTCATATTCGGTTCCATTGTTGGTCAATATCTTGATCTTCTTCCTTGTTTGATTTTCCACCAATGCTTCGAAAGAACGTAACCATTTAAACACTTCATCCTTCCTCTTCAAGAAATAGATCCATATTTTACGAGAGTAGTCATCCACAAAGATTGCATAATATGAGTATCCTCTCAATGATGTTACAAGCAATATACTAGATAGGTCAGAATGGACCAATTGAAGAATATCAGAAGTCCTGCTTTCACTAGAAGGGAATGGTCCCTTGTATGTTTCCCCGCTATACAACCCTAACAAACTCCTTCATGGTTCATATTGAACTCAGGCATACTTGTGACCATCTTCCTTGTTAGAAAATCGGAAAGGCAGAAAGATTTTCTTGTGTTGATAATTACTAGTGATATCTTTATGTTCTTATTAACTTTCTTACATTCTTTTATCTTTGTTTCATCAAGCAATTACCAAAAGCAAAACACGAAGATCAAAGAAGCGTGGCGCTTCAGAGGGCGAAGCGTACGCTTCCGTATGATTCTAGAAAAGCGCCGCGCTGTTTATAAAATCGTTTTTTTTTTCAATTTTTTTTTAATTTTAGGTGAGTTTGCTTGTTGGGGATGGGTCCACCTTGGGTTAGGGTGAGGAATGAAGGCAAAAAAAATATAAAAATAATATAAATATAGAAGATGCTCCCTTATGGTAACTGTAAAATTACCATGAAATGACTCAGGATGTTTGAGAGTGGTTCCAGCCTCATCGGACTTCATATGGAGAAAATAGAATTTCATATCCTATTCAAAATTTAGCAGACTTTACAGTTTTCAGGAATTCAGGATCAATGGGATTGTGGCATTTCATTAGATTATATCAAGTATGAAGGTATGTGATTAGCATTTAATCAAGAGCACCAAGCCCTATATGTACCCTAGTGTTGGTAGTGTTAATTGTTGAACTCCTTTGTCACGTGGCACGCCCTTAGCAAAAAATTACCTTTCAATCAAGTCAAAATCATCGATCAAGCATGTTAAGCTTTTCCTACCATATTTTAAGTCTTGAATTAGGTAGTTTGATCAAAATTGGGCAATGTTGACTAATATCCCTAGACAATCGAGGTAGAGGCAAAGGCTAGACAAGACGAGAAGAATCTAGATTCTAGATGGTTGATGCATCTAAATGGTTGATGCTCGAATAATTAATCATTAATGTACAATGGATGTTAAATCTATCTTGATTTATGCAAAAATATGCATGTTTTCATGTCTTCTACAACTAATTTGGTATTTGGGATGTTTGTTTTGAGTATAAATGCAAAAAAATATAAATATATATATATAGCAGATGCTTCCGCAGACGCTTCGCTTCCTAGATTTTTGGAAAATGATGCTTCCGCGTCCCCACTTCCTAAACACGTCCTCGCTTCGTGCAACATTGCCCTAGACCAACATAACCTCCCCCTCCACCAAGTTAGCCTTCCAAGATGATTTAGTAGTATTTTCTTATCCAACAACTTCAACCCAACAACAATCCAAAAATTCAACTTCCCAACTACAAAATTTTGACCCCCAACAATAGGACTTCGACCCAATAGCAGAACTACAATTTCGGCCTCTCCAACAGCTCAACAAATTCACACGTGTGTGAGAGAGAGAGAGAAAGAGAGAGAGAGAGAATTTTAACTTCTAGTGCTTGAGAGAGACCTTCTTCCTCTTTGCTAGCCTTCTTCCTCTTCTTCTTTGAAATTCACACTTTTTCTAGTCCTAGAAGATATATATCGAACTTGGTGAGTGTGTGCTCCAAATGAAATCGAGTTGCTTCCTTTATATAGGTGTTTTTGCCCCTCAATTTAGGCCAACTTGTCTAGTTTGAGGCCGACTTGGTGGAGGAGGCCTAGCAAACCTTATTTGCACTAAAATAATTTTCTTTCTTGGCAAATAAATCCCAAGAAGGGTTCTTTACATTATGACATGGACAAGGACACTTGACATAAACCCTAGAAGCTTGCAATGGAGGCTTTGACCTATACACAAATGACCCAAGCATGAAACCCATGCTTTAATAGTAACTTTTTCTTTCTTTCTTTTGATAAATAAATTACATCATCATTCAAATACAAGTATGAAGACCGACACTAGTTACATTCTTCAACATTCCTTACCCCAGTTAAGGCTTTGTAATGTAGGTGGGTGAACCTCTAATGCCATAGCTCAGATTGAAGAGAAGTATCACTCACCAAAGCTCCCAAAGGACTTCCTCCAACTTGATAGAGAACATCAACCCCAAATCCAAGAGTAAACACATCTTTAGGGTTTCTTTGTCAAATACTTATTTTTCCATCAATGAATGCTACCTTGAAGACTTTATCTTCCATCATAAAAAATAGACACCAAGTTCTTCTTCAAATCGGGCACATACAATACTTCTTGTAAATGAATTGTTTGACCTTGATTCAAGTGAAGAGTGATAGTACCTATCTCTTTCATGGGGTAGGTGGCATTATCTCCATGTATGACCTTCAAATTAGTCTTCTTTTCAACCAAATTTGAGAGGGCCTCCTTGTACCCAGTGAAGTGCCTTGAGGCTCCACTATCAATCAACTAATGATCCAAAGTATCCAGAGAAGGGGTAGTAGATAGAGCAGAAATAAGGTAAAATTCATCTTGTTTTTCTACAACGTTACTTTCATCATACCTGGCATTTCTCGTCCTTTTGGGAGGTCGACCATTTCCATTTCAAGTAGTGGGAGCATTCCTCTTTCCTTTATTGTTGAACCTGTTATTCCTTTGATTGTCGTTGCTTTTGAAATTGTTGTGGTTGTTGTTATCATCATCCCTTGGAGAATTCTTCTTGTAAGGACACTCCCTAGCATAGTGGCCAAACCTATTACAATTGTAGCACCTTCCTTTTCTTCCTTCTTCTCTTCCTTTCTTGGATCCTGGACCTTGTCTCCTTGGACCAACATTATTCTTCCTCTTTGCATGAGCGGAGAAAGCAGTAGGTTCATTTCCATTTGAGGGCTTGTCTCTCTCAATCATCCTAGTCTCCTCTTGAGTGCATCTAGCCAATAACTCATCGAAACTAGGTATCTTATCATTGTTGAAAATAGTCGTGACAAATACATCCCAAGGTCTTGAAAGACCTCCAAGTGCAATGAGAGTGAGCTCCCTGTCAGCAATAACTTATGCAATAGATAGCAAGTCATTCTTGATTTGTGTTATTCTCACGAAGAAAGATTGGATAGACTCTCCTTTGTCCATCTTGATATCCTTTAACTTGTTCTTGAGAAAGAGGATTTGATTTGCATTATTCACTTTCAACATCCCAACCAGCTTATCATAAATATCCTTAGAAGTTCCCAAATCAGAAATATAGGTAACCAAATGTGAATGGAATCAATTAAAATTTTCTTTGTTTTGACCTCACCTTTTCTATACTTCACCATTAGAACGAGGCTTCACCACTCTTCCCTGCACATAGTCCAATACTTCATGCTACTCCAAAGTCAGATCCAAAGTCATCTTCCATGCATGATAGTCAAAATTTTCATTGAGTTTGTCCTCAATCTTAAAGTAAGATGTAGAAGCCACTGAGATTTTTCCAATAGATCTCTCTTAGTGATTGCTTTTCTCTCTCTTGCTTGGGCTTTGTATTCACTTGGGCTCTGATCCCATGTTAATTTTAGTTAACAATCGTATGTTCTATGCTTAGCACAATTACTTCAATGTTCCTTTAGCAGCCCAATGACAATTTCCAATTTAGTTTTCCAATAGCAATCACATTAACCATAAATCACATTGACAATAACTGTAGATAGAACATGAACAATAAAATGCAGAAGACAAACCAAGACAAGAGGACACCAAATTTGGCGAATGCCAGGGAAAAACCCCAAGATGGGGAAAACCCTTTGATCAATTCTTCTTATTATTATATTAATGTTTAGTAGAGAGAGAGAGTACAAAAGTCAGCTTTGATTTGCCAAATCACAATCAAAACAACCTATCAAATCTGCAGTAAATTTTGCCCTAACCAAAAAGTCAACATAGGTCAACGCAGCAACAAATCATCCTCTATGCAACCTAGTCATACCCAGTCAAACTCAACCTTCTAAGGTGGCCAAAGTCAGCCTAAAACAATCCTAAAAACAACAGTCAAACTTGCTTAACTTCTGCACTTGAAGACTCCGATTAACCCTACAGTCATCCTTGGTCAACTATCCTAGAAAGCCTTGGTTCTTATGTCAATCAATGAGGCCTTCCAAAACCGAAATTTTGGCATGAAAATCACAGTCAAAGGAGGTAAATATGGCCTTGGTTAACGCTGGTCAAACTTGCAACAGTTCCTAAAATTCGGCCCTGTAATCTATCCTGAAATTCGTCATTCTTGCCACGTGTGAGAGAAAATAACTGCCCAATACGTTGTACGAACCAATCAAATGAGGAGAGAGAAGAATGTGTGTGATGAGATGATGCCAAATGAGGTTTGAGGTCTCTCATATTTATACAAGTCATTGGGGCTCAAGTGATTTGTCCATTGGGCTTCATGAGTCTACATGGTGATGTGGCTGACCTTGACAATTTTCACGTGTGGACATAAGTTCAAAACCACATTTCTGCTTATCCAAATTTAATGATCTTTAGGTCGATTTTAGTCTTCTCAAAAAGAGGAATTCAATGCAATAATCATCTCCATCAAATGCGTTGTCCAAAGTGGAATTTGGCCCTAGTTGCCAATTTTAACAATCTTCTTCTTGCAAAAGATGGTCTCTTGGGTATTCTGAAAGGCAAGGTCACTGGACCAGAAAAAGATGAACAAAAGTCAAAGTTTGAGAAAGATGACAACAACTATGAGCATCATCGTGGACTTTATCAAAGACCACTTGATTCATTATGTTTCAAGTCTTCAATCTTCAAAACAAATGTATGATGCCCTAATCGATTTGTTCACTATCAATAATATTGGTCAAATATGAATTTGAAGAATGAACTTCGAGATGCTCAAGATAAGGAATCATACAATAGCCTCATATTTCATGAGGACATCTCAACTAAGAGATGCTATAAAGGAAGTTCCAAAATTTGAAGAACTCTAGAAAAATTGTACTCAAGAAGAATCAAGGCTCACATAAAAACGAAAGATTCAAAGACCGGATGAAGGTGATTCTCAAGCATATGCAACACGTTTCAAGAAGAGTGGAGGAAGAAAGAAGTTTGGTTTCCAAACAAGAAACGAATGAAGAAGACCTAAAGGTAGAAGGCCTACTCCTCAAGGGAAGAGAGACAAGTCGAAAGTTCAATGCCATCAATGTAACAAATTTGGTCATTTTATACATGATTGTCCTGAAAGATTAAATGGCAGAAAAAGAAAGGGGAAGCAGCATACTACCACGGCAAAATTGGATGAACTTCCAAAGAAACCTAAGAATGAAGATCTGGGTAATAAAGGATTTTTCTATTTCTTTGCTCTTACTAGTTCTATTGTAGATAGCGAAGCCCTGTGGCTAGTAGATAATGGTGTTAGTTTTTGTAGCATCGGATAAGTGTTCTAATCTCGTTTGTGTTTGAGAGACTTAAGGAACATGAGATCTTCAAAAACGAGAAAAGGTTTCGCGAGATAAGCTTGTGAAACACCTTAATTAAATTAATTAACCATCATTTAAATTTTTCCAAAGTCTAACTTAAGAAAACTGGTTAATTAATAGGAATTAATTAAGGAAAGTTGAGAAAGCTCTAGAAACTCACACAGATTGAGTTTGAGATGATCTTAGCCATTTATAACGATCTAATCATGGTTGTTGGTGATCCAATGACAGATTATAAGAGCAGGTCGATGGGGTTGAAGATGAAATAGTTGTAAAACACAGGGAGACAGAGTTCATTGGTAGATTGAGCTATCAAGTTGTAGAGAATCAACAGGAGAGTTCGAGCCAGAGATCAGTGATTGAGGGAGCAACAAAAGGAGGATTCTGAAGCAACTCCAGTGGCAATTTGCAGGGGTGTGAGGAGGCAGCATCCAGTCCATAGAGAGACTGCGGAAGGGCTACGCAAGCCTCCAAGAGGAGGAATTCGAACCAGCCAAGCAAGGCATTGATTCAACAGTTAAGTGCTAGGAAATTCTTCCAGAGGGCTAGAGAATTCATCTCAGTGGAAGAGGCAGTTAGTTAAAGGTAGTTCGAGGCTATTTCAGAGAGTGCGAGTTATAACTTGCACAGAGGCTATGCAGAGGTATTTTTGGGAGGAAATTCGAGCGGCCAGTTGAGGTCAGATTGTTTGTGGATAAGTGAAAATTTCCCTTAGAGATTTTTCCAGTGATTTTCTCACGAGAGGATTGCCAGTTTGGCATCCAGGTTATTGTACTCAATTTTTTGTTGTTGCATAATGATAAAATAAACCCTCATCTATTGCACCGATTTTCCCTTGGGGCTTTTCCGGGAAAGTTAGTCCAAAAATATTGGTGTCATTTTTATTGTGTGTGTGCATCTATTTTCTTAGTGCCAATTTATTTTCCGTAGCGTAATTTTATTGTGAAGAATTGCAATGTGATTTATTTGCTATTTGTCGTAACAAATAAATTGCTAATTAATCACTTAGAGGAATAAATTTCTAGTTGCTACAAATCAAGGAAATTTTCACATGGTATCAGAGCAACATTGGAGATCAAATCAGAGACTCGGTGGTGAAGGGAGAAAATTTTGCAGTTTCATAGGGAGTTTTGAGCAGAATTTCTTAGATATGTGTAGGCCACCAGGAAGTGCAAATTTGCAGAGGCAAAGAGTTCAATCTCTAGTTTTGGGCAGGAGGAAAATTCAATCAGCCTTAGAATCAAAGATTTGCAAGGTGTGGATTTATCGGATAGAGGGTTCTTGTGAGCAAATCAATCTGTTCGTTTAGCAGATCTGGCCATAGCTGGTTTGCAGCAATGGATCAGTGTTGGGAGGAAGAGAAAGGCACATAGAGGAGGGGACTTCAAGTTTTCTCAAAGGGTTTCTAGATCCATATTTAGGAGGAGGTCCATAATTTCCAGTTGCAATAGGTCATGCGAGTTTGCTAGTCAACCAATATGAGCTTCAGGAGTAGTAGATCGTGCGCCAAATTCTGGAAGTTGAGTGAGTTGTCCAATTGAGGTAGCAGGAAATGCGAGAGTCAGAGAAGGACTTATGGAGGCAAATAGGAGAAAATATGCGCATTCCTCAAGGAGTGTGTGTAGTAGCAGCAGGGCCACAGGAAGGAGAGGGAATTTCCTAGTTCATTTTCCCAGTTTTTGAGTTTCGCAGAGATGGCCGCAGTGTGTCTCTGAGATCAAGATAGACTAGACAGAGCCTTGAACTTTGGTATCTAGAAGGCTAGGATGCTAATCTTGTTCGATGAGCATGGCCTGAAGGAGTTCGTGATAGCAATTATAGTTGTATCAACAAACCCTATCCAATTCCACGAGTATAGGAAGGATATGGCCAAAGCAAAGAGGATGGTCTTGGATGGAGTTTGAGATCATATTGTTCCACATATTTCAAAGAAGGCAACAACAAAGAACATGTGGGATGCCATTGTGAAGTTATACCAGGATCCATCTGAGAATAGGAAATGGTTCTCAAAGAAAAGTTGAGGACCACAAAGATGATGAAGTGTGAAGGCGTAAATCCATATCTCATCAGAATTCAAGATGTCTGAGATGAGCTAGCAATTGCAAGAGAGAAAGCAGAGGCTAGTGAACTTGTGTGAATAGCACTAAATGGGTTTACCAAAGAGTGGGCAAATTTGTTTAGGTAATTACTGGATGAGACAAAATGCCTGATTGGGAACGTTTTTGGAGTGATTTCACAGAGGAGGAGCTAAGGCTCAGTCTTGTCCAGGACACTACCGGCAACAGTAGTAAAGGACAGAAAGTTGAGAAAGAGGAGGAGAATGTAACCCTTGCAATAGGATGTCTTGTCACAAGACAACAAAGATTGGGCAAACCATTTCTTCAAGAAAAGTGAAGCAACTCTGAAATTTATTCGAACCCTAGGCAACGAAAAGGATAGAAGATAAGGTTCGGTGTCTTGTTGCACTTGTCTTCTCATTTCATTGGACAGTCTTATACCTCATCTAGCACAATGTGTGATCCAAAATATGCAGTGACCATTCATTTGACTGACACCTTAGAATAAGGTATGTCCTGAGTTACAGTTGTTTTGAAAAGGAAAACATATTAACTTAATTCTTTCATTTCCCTTGGTTGGTACAAGTAGTTTGGGATTCGTCTAGGAATTATAGGTACAAATATAGAAATAGTTATGGTTAGACTATTCTAGGATTAGTTTTGATTCATTTTGGAGATATGTTAGGCCAGTTAAGCTTAGTCTAGGGCTAGTTTCTAGGCTAGTTTTAAGTCTGGTCAGGGCTAGTCCTTTGGTTAGTTCTAAGTCTAGTTAGGATTGTCTTTTAGGCTAGTTCTAGGATTGTATAAGGTCTAGCTTATGTCTAGTATAGTGTCATCAATGGTGTCAAGTGTAAGTTTTTCTAGGGTCTAGTAAAAGTTAGGTTTGAGCATCATCAAGATTTTCGTGCCACCAAGCAAGAGTCGGGTAAGTTTCTTTTGTTGTATATCCATTATTGCTAGCAGAAAATATCCAATACATTTATGATCAATTATTATGGTACTAACTCTCTTTCTAGGCAGAGGTAAGTTTGGCTTGTTGCATTTATTTGTCTTTGGGTATTGGGTTTCATTTGGATTTGCAGATTCAACACATTTTAAGCATCCTCAATTGTTGCAAAGAACAGTGACAAATAGATCTACCAGTGACATCAAGTAAGGCAGCTAGGCACAAGTAATAAAACAATGAAAATTGAAGAAGAGATCAAGCAATAAAGTAGTGCAAGGACAAGCAAGCAAATGACAAAGAGCAGAAGCATTTCAACAGTATTCACATCAATATCTCTTGTCTCGTAAGGAGTCTGTCCAAGAGTTAGTGTCATTTGTCAAACATTATACATCATTGTAAATGGGCCATTATCCCTTGTAAGGGAGCCAACATCTGTAAGGAGTTTGTATCATTGCCTGGAGTTGAAGAAGGAAAACTTGTTTTGGGATAAGGGCTTGTGTTACTATTGGACAAGGGTTTTTGTTTTGTTGGGATAAGGGCTTAGGTCCTAGATTTGTTGGTTAGTCAAAAAAATTCATCTAAAGATTATCATTGTACATGGATCATTGTCCCTGGTACGAGAGTTCACACCTTTACTTTATATTGTCTTTTAAGGGTGGTAGGGTGGTGCCAGGCTGGTGAATGAAGTCACCTTCAAGTTGGGGCCTGTAAACACTTCAAGATGATAGCGTGGTGCTAGGGCGAGTTGGGGCTCGCTAGGCTGTTGGGGAACCCTTTCAGCTAACTTCTGATAAAACTAGGGCATTGGGGCATCCTTCCAGTGCGAGCTGGAGAAGAATGCTTTTCTAGAGTTCTAGGAAGTTGTAGCTTTCTTTTTAATTGGGGCTAGATATTAAAGAACTTATTAGAAAAGCATTCGATGGTTTTTGACCTGAAGGGGATTTTCCACCTAAAAATCGTGTGCCTATTGTCTCTATATTTTGCATTGTTGTTTACTTCTTTTACTAAATAACTGAAGATTAAATAATGCTCTGAAAAGGATTAATAAAGTGATAATTGCTAAGAAATATCGACTCACCGCCCCCCTTCTCAGTATTTCCAACAATTGGTATCAAAGCTTAGTTCCTTCAATAGTAGTTTAACAATTGGAAGGACATCATGGAGAACACGAAGAATAGAGTTTCTCTATTTAATGGAGATAACTATGAATTACAGAGCGAAAGGATGTAGGTTCATTTACTTGCGCAAGAATATGAAGTTTGGGAAATAGTCAAACAGGGCTATAAAGCAACAACATATGAACAAGGTAAGAAAAACATCGTAAATGATGCTAAAGCAAAGGATCTTATTACAAGTGCACTCACTCAATCTGTCTCTGTTAAGGTATTGGGTTGTAAAACAACTAAGGAACTATGGGACAAGCTTCAAAACATATACGCAGGAGACTCAAAGGTCAAGGAAGCAAAACTTCAAATTTACAAAGCTCAATTTGAACAACTAAGGATGAAAAAAGATGAGAACATTGCAACTTACTTTCAACATGTAGATGAAATAACAAATGCTTGAAAGGATTAGGAAAACCAATTAACAAAAAGGACATTGTTTGGAAAGTCCTCAAAACTCTTCCAGCAAGATTTAATCCTAAGGTTTTTGTCTTAGAAGATAGATCAAATTTAAGTAACCCGAGTATGGACGAACTACATGTGATAATTACAACTTATGAAATGAGGATTGAAGAACAAGATGGTTCATCTAATATAGAAACAACATTCAAAGCATCCAAGAAGACCGAGAAGGGAAAACAGGTATCTAAACCAAGATCTAGTAATTGCAAAGAAGAGGAAGAAGGAGAGGAATTTTCAGATGAAGAATTTGCCTACCTTACAAGGAAGATTAAAAGAGGAATAGGTAAGTACAAAGGCAAACTTTCATTAGCATGTTTTGATGGTGGTGAGATTGGTCATTTTGCAGCTAAGTGTCCTCGTAAGAATGAAACGTATAAAAAAGGAAAGAAGGGTCAACGAAATTTCAACAAGAAGAAAGGATTTAAGAAAAGCTTCTTCTGCAACAAAGATAGCTCCTCATCTGAAGAAGGGAGTGATAGTGATGCAAAAAAACAAAGCAAAAGTATTATTTATGGCTAAGCACAAAAAGAAGGAAGCACTTGACGAAGAAAAATATGAAGAAGAAATGACTGAAATCAAATTTCAAAACAAAGTTGTTAGAGTTATAAAAGAACTCAAAATAGAAAAGAAAAATGTCAATTCTCTAGAAGCCGAATTGAAGGAAGTAAAAGAACACGCCAAGAACCTCAACAAAAGAAATGAAGATGAAATCATTAGTCTCATAATATAGTTAGAAGAAGCCAAATGAATTGAAGAATCACTCAGGAATGAGTAAAAAGAAAGCAACAAGGCAAGGGAAGAACTAGAAGCCAAAATAGTCTCTCTATGAAAGGAAGCAAAAAAGGGAAATGTCCAGCAAAACCTTACAAGTAGCTCTAGAGCATTGGATGAGTTCATGAGTAGTCAAAGGCCAAATCAAAATGAAGGACAAAAGAAGATTAAAATGACACAACTCCAAGACGTAATCAAGAGACAGTTCTTCCTCCAAGAAGGAATGGATACAGAAGACCACTCAAACAAGATAACTCATTCAAGTACGCAAATTCATTTAATGGTTAGTGTTTTTCATGTGCTAACATTGGACATATGGCTAGGGATTGTCAAAACAGATACTATTATCAAATATATTATCAATGGAATCAAAACCCTAGAAGTAGGTTTGCAAGATCACAAGACAGGTTTCACAACGACTTTAACGGTAGAAAGTTTACATCATATGCTCCATTATTCAAGGCCAACATTGAATGTTACAAATGCCATAACTATGGGCACATAGCTCAAGATTGCAGGTACAAGATGGAATCCTCCATGAATGACAACCCTAACATCAGGTACAGGAAAGGCCAACAGATGTAAGAAGATCAAGAAAGTGAGAATGTTTCAACAGTAATGCTTTCAAGCTTTATAAAGGCAACAGATCGTGAAGTAGCAACAAGTACATTAGATAATCCATCCAAAGAGTTGGGTGGTACATTATTTTGAAGAATCCAGCATGATGACTCCTTGAATATTGAAGAGGGGGAGTCTAAGAAGTAGCAATAGCACATTTGAAGATCAATCATTGATAGGTTGACATAAAGGAATATTATGGACAGTTTCAGTGGCAGGCAAATTTAATCCATATTGATAGACAAAATCAATAATAGAAATTCATATGAAGCATAGTATGTCAGGAAGAGACATGATTGAAGTAAGCATTAAGGAAAAGCATTTCAAAGCTAACAAGGTGCAAGCAGAGTATGGATGATTTATTCCTGAATACAGGCCAAATGTGATGCACGCAGTTGGATAGGTGACATGATTCCAGGCAACACCAAAAGAGTCCCATATCATTGTCATAAAAAGGATCTTTAGATATCTCAAGGGAACAACAAAATATGGATTATGGTATCCTAAAGGAAATGAGTTAACTATGGCAACTTATACTAATGTTGATTGGGCAAGAAGTGTTGATGATCATAAAAGCACTAGTAGAACAACTTTCTATTTAGGTGGTTCTCTTGTTTCGTGGTTAAGCAAGAAGCAATCGCCAGTCTCTTTATCCATAGTAAAAGCAAAGTACAAGATCTTCAAGTGAAGTTTGATGAGCCCATTCGAATATTCTACAATAACACCACCGCCATCAGTATTTCCAAGAATCATGCGATGCATTCAAAAACAAAACACATTCTGATTAAGTACCATTTTGTTAGAGAACGAGTTGAATATATTAGGACCAAAGAACAAATCGCTGACATCTTTACCAAACCTTTACCACATGAGGCATTTGAGTATCTTTGCCAAAAACTTGGGATTCTCCCAAGTCCTCATTAGACTGGTCTTTTTATCTCGTCAAGTAGATAGGGGGAGTTGAGGGAAATTACAAGTCCGCAAGAGAAACAGGTTGTCAAGGGGAGTCACCCTTTTCCATTGATGTCAAAGGGGGAGAGAAAGTGTTAGGAACCATGATGTCAAGGGGAGTTACCATCCCAAGGGGGTACCTGTGTTTCCATCAATGCCAAAGGGGGAGACTGTTGATAGGTGGTTCTCATTGATGTCAACCCAAGTAGCACCAAGAGCTACCTTGATCTTTACGATGATATGTGGTACCCCACACAATTCTTTATGGTTTGAAAATTATTTTCATTTTAAGTTGAAGACCCAAATTTGTGGGCTAAAACCCCAAAGGGTAGTGACATGACACCTTATCATTAATTCACCTATGATTGTCAATATATGACAATAATTCTCACCGCAATCTCATTGTGTATAAGTTGAATGACGTCAAGCACCAAAGGCAATATCCAATCATTGACTTCAGAACCTCGGTAGGACCATATGCATTAAGTCAATCATTGATTTCGAATTTCAAATTTCAAACAGGTTTCTTAAGGGTTAGTTATTATTATTTATTGATTATTAAAGGGTGCTTATTGATTTTTCACATAACATTGATTTAGGAAGAGTTATTTATAATGTTTAATAGAGAATTCAGTCTAAGGTAAGGGATCACAAGTATTGTGCGCTCTTATGTCCATCTCCTCATCATTAAAGCTAACAGCCTACTTACTTTAGACATAAGTAAATTAATAAATGACGAATATTTGATAGTCAATTCCAATGTCTATCTGGAAACCCCTAACTCTTCCAACGTTCACATTACACTTGCCCCTTCTAAAGTTTATAAATATGGTATCACACTTTCCCCAAATGAATCATGAGATGTAACGAATTATCTTAACACATTCTGAAATTTTCGGTGACCTTAAAGCTAATAACGCAGGCATCATAATTGAGTAGAATTCATATCTGTGAGGATCCCAGCTTGGGGAAAGCATTCTTCTAGCATTAAAATTTGTTGTGGCTCGTTTAGGATGAAGATCTATTGAAGCAAAGGTTTTGTAGCATGAGGACCCGAGCTTAGGAAGAGCATTATTCCAGCGTTAAAATCTGTTTTGGCTCGTTTAGGATGAAGATCTATTGAAGCAGAAGGTTTTATAGCATTCGGACCTGTAACTCAAATTTGAGACACAAATGCACAATTCTATATTCATAAACCTTTTTGGAAATGAGTTCAGATCCCGAGTTTTGAATTTCAGTCTATGCCTTGGTAAAGTCTACTACCTCGGATCCTTGTGAACAACTTGATTGTCATCCAAGCTGATAGCCTTTTGAAGAGCAAAGGTTTTGTAACAGTGGAGGAGATTGGATCTCATTGACACCTTTTCGGTTGCCTGAAGGATATATGGTTACTTTCAAAGAAATTGATACATAAATAAGGTTTCATTCCTATTGCAGGACGTCTTGTCACAAGGCAGCAAAGTCTGGGCAGATTATTTCTTCAAGAAAAGCAAAGCACATCCGAAATTTATTTGAGCCCTGGGCAGCGAAAAGGACAGAAGATAGGTTTGGTGTCTTGTTGCACTTGTCTTCTCATTTGATTGACAGTCTTATACCTTATCTAGCACAGCATGTGATCCAAAATATGCAGTGACCATTCATTCGATTGGCATCTTAGAATAAGGTATGTCCTGAGTTACAGTTGTTTTGAAAAGGAAAACATATTAACTTAACTGTTTTATTTCCCTTGGTTGGTACAAGTAGTTTGTATTCATCTAGGAATTATAGGTAAAAATATAGAACTAGTTAGGGTTAGACTATTCTAGGATTAGTTTTGATCGTATTTGGAGACATGTTAGGTATGTTAAGCTGAGTCTAGGGATAATTTCTAGGCTAGTTTTAAGTCTAGTCAGGGCTAGTCTCTTCGGCAGTTTTAGGTCTGGTTAGGATTGTCTTTTAGGGTAGCTTTTAGGACTGTATAAGGTCTAGCTTACGTCTGGTATAGTGTCATCAAAGGGGTCAAGTGAAAGTTTGTCTAAAAAACAGGTTTGAGCATCATCAAGATTTTTGTGCCACCAAGCAAGAGTTAGGTAAGTTTCTTTTGTTGTATATCCATTACTGCTTGCAGAAAATCTTCAGTACATTTATGATCTATTATTATGGTACTTACTCTCTTTGTAGTCAGAGGTGAGTTTGGGTTGTTGCGTTTATTTTTCTTTGGGTATTGGGTTTCATTTGGATTTGCAGATTCAACACAATTCAAGCATCCTCAACTGCTACAAAGAACAGTGACATGAAGATAGATCTACCACTGACATCAAGTAAGGCAGCTAGGCACAAGCAATAACACAGTGAAAATTGAAGAAGAGATCAAGCAATAAAGCAGTGAAAGGACAAGCAAGCAAATGACAAAGAGCAGAAGCATTTCAGCAATATTCACAATATCTCTTGTCTTGTAAGGAGTCTTTCCAAGAGTCAGTGTCATTTGTCAAACATTATACATCATTGTAAATGGGCCATTATTCCTTGTAAGGGAGCCCACATTTGTAAGGAGTCTGTATCATTGCCTGGAGTTGAAGGTGGCATATTTGTTTTGGGATAAGGGCTTGTGTTACTATTGAACAAGGGTTCTGCTTTTGTCAGGATAGAGTTGTTGGTCCATCAAAGAAAATTCATTGAAAAATTATCATTGTAATGTGGATCATTGTCCCTGGTATGGGAGTCTAAACCTTTATTTTATGTCGTCTATTTAGGGTGGTAGGGTGGTGCTAGGGCGAGTTGGGGCTCGCTAGGGTGTTGGGGCATCCTTTCAGCAGAATGCTGATAATACTAGGGCGGTGGGGCATCCTTCCTGTGGGAGTTGGAGAAGAATACTTTTCTAGAGTTCTAGGAAATTGTAGTTTTGTTTTCAGTTGGGGCTGGAGATGAAAGAACTTATTAGAAAAGCATTCGGTGGTTTTTGACCTAGAGGGGGTTTTCCACCTAAAAATCTTGTGCCTATTGTCTCTATCTTTTGCATTGTTGTTTACTGCTTTTATTGAATAATTATAATAACTGAAGATTAACTAATGCTCTGAAATGGATTAATAAAGTGCTAATTGCTAAGAAATGCCAATTCACCCCCCTCCCTATCAATATTTTCAACACCTCACAATGACTCATAGAATTCATACACTTTTCCAAATTTGCGTATGTTAGGTTCATCATTAGCCCCTATTACATGTGCCAATAACCAAGAAGAGAAGTATTTCTTGAGAAATTCCATTAAAGAGTAAGTGTAATGATAGAAGGTTTGGATTTGGGCATGTAACCTCGTGAGGGAGAGACTGTTCAGTTCGTCTCCCGATGACTGTTCATATTCCTATATATCTATTTACAATAATTCACCCAATCACAAGGATTAGGTGTCAACATTCCCCCCCTTAATCTGAAGGGATGTTGGTGAGTCCAAGCATCATTCTGAATTGTTCAAGCTTTTCCCTTCCAAGTGCTTTGGTGAAGATGTCTGCAATTTGCTCATTTGTGGAACAATGACGGAGATGGATTGTTTTGGCCTCAACATGATGTTGAATCAGATGATATTTAGTATTGATGTGCTTCGTTCGATCATGGACCTTTGGGTTCTTCGTCAACTTTATTGCAAAGGTATTGTCAATCATGAGTGGAGTTGATTGTACTTGTTTTACCTGCAAATCTTCAAGAACTTTCCTGAGCCACACAATTTCTTTTGTTGCTTCAGCTGCTGCCACGTATTCTGCTTCTGTTGTGGAATCTTCTGGAACTGATTGTTTGCGTGATCTCCAAGAGACAGCGCCTGATCCAAGACTCATAGCATATCCTGAAGTAGATAATCCAGTTTCTTTGTCTCCATCGAAGTTTGAATCAGAGTATCCAATCAAGTTGAAGTCGTCCACCTGTGTATACTTGATTCCAAGGTCTTGAGTTCCCTTCAAGTA
>APFE031297503.1:142829-153336 GCA_000404065.3 Pinus taeda
GACTCACCTCTTCATTTACAGATGCTGCAATTAATGCATAAGCTTTGTTGTTCTTGTTTTCCCAAATGACGAGCTCTTTGTCTGAGGTAGGTTGTACTGGGTCATTGTCTCCTTCTCTGATACACACTCCTTTCCACAACTCATTGCAAATGAGGGTGTGTTTTATCATCCGGGACCATTCATAGTTTTCCTTGCCAGTGACAACTATTCCCACCATGGATATGATCGAATGCATTATGTAAAAAAAATACTTCTGCTGATAGAAAAAGACTTCTGCCAATATATAGTAAAATTGTACTCAAAAGGACATTACCAAAAGATTTCAAATCCACCATGTGATCGATATAAATCCATCATTATATAAATCCACCTTATATAAATCTCATATAAGTTTTATATAAATCCACTATTATATATGCATATGGCATACGTCCCCTTTTAAAAAGTCAATTACCATGTGACAACCATAAAAAAGCATCATACGACTTATATTCAGCCCATACGACGATGAAGATGAATAAATAACCAGCTCTCACCGTAAATTCCGAATCTGTGAAATGCTCATAAATGTGATCATTAATAGATGATTGCATCGATTCTTCATTGTCCACAGATTCCTGCTTAGTTTACCTTTCACGTGATTACAAATTCAATCTTGGAATTTGCATGAATCATGTTCATAGGGTGCAACCAAATCCATGTTACCTATACTTAATACATATATAAACATCAACGTTTATGTAAAGCAGCGTTTAACACAGCGTATATATGTGACAGCGTTTCTGGAGCCAATCGTATACAGCATTCAAAACAGCATGACAGCGTTGTGAGAGGTAAAACATGGGCAGCGTAACTGTATGTATGGGCAGCGAATACCATAGCGAAGACCACATCGTAAATGTTTGGGTAGCATGGGCAGTGTCAACAGATATATTGGCAGCGTTAAACAATAAGAACTATTGGAGCAACTCCATTGAAACCCACGAGGTAGCACCCCGTCAGATCGAAGCCATTCATCATCATATTTTCTTTCTCTTGTAACTTCTCAATCTCACAAACAATTACTACAGCTATGTCTTTCTCTTTAAGGAAAAGTCGACTGGTTGGAGAACACTACAGAGCATAACAATAAGATTCATAGATACAGCAGAGGGAAATCTTAACCTCACCTCATTTCAATGCTTGCTCGCTTCTGCCTGCCTCAACGCCTACGATTGTCAAATCCTCTAACGCCTCTGACAACGTCCAGAATGTATTTCAGAGGATGAGCAGCGCAGCTTACAGTGAATGTGAAAAAAAATGGTCAGAGAAGAGGGCGCAGGCAGTGTCAGGCGGCAGCGTTCAGGTGACAGTGTGGAGCAGGCTACCATATTTATGAACAGGTAGCATTTTTGAATGGAAAGCAGAGGAGCAGAGAAGCAGAATAGGGAGTTACAAAGTGCATAAAAGCTAAAAAAGGAGCTGGCCCTGATACCATGTCAGGCCAGGCAGTAACTCCATAGGGCAGAAATAAATTCACTGACTTATTCCATCAAGTAGGTCCTCATTATATACATGAGGGAGAGACTGTTCAGTTCGTCTCCCGATGACTGTTCATATTTCCTATCTATCTATTTACAATAATTCACCCAATCACAAGGATTAGGTGTCAACAGTACCACTGAGGTGAAACACAAAAATATGCACAAATTTAGAGCATCATGATCCATTATCTAACTCAACAAATGGCCATTACTTTCATGTCAAACACATAAGGTATTAACACTTGATATAAAAAGATGAGAATATGTACCTCATGTATGTAGAGCACCATGACCATCAATTGGGAGTGAGATGAGAAATAGTGTGAGAAATAACATCAGTTGCTTAAGAAGAACCACGGATGTTGTCTATGGAACTGTTGCCTAGGATAGGGATCATAGGAGAAAAAATCTCCTCTACTTACCCATAGATGTGAGAGGGTAGCAAAAAGTATTTAGAAAATGAAGTACAAAATTTCTTCGAAGACCATTGTTGTAAATTTGTCCCCCTCTTAAGGAAAATGGAAATGCATGTTCTAAGGAAGAAATATTAACTAGATCTATTTCCTTGTAAACATGAAATAACCATCCAATATATTTATGCTTGAAAGTCTCATTTAACCATTCGAACAATCCAATAGAAATCTTGTTGACTTGTCAATATACCAATAAACTATTTGCCCAAGGTGTAGGCACTGCTTCAACTAGTCTTCTCTATACCCAAATGTTATATCTTTTGCATTTTTCTACTTTGAAGTAATCCCATCATTGGATGGAAGCCAACCTAAAGCAATGGAGATATGAAAGCTTCATCTCCCATTAGAGCTCTGCAATCATGATTTCTGAATGATTAATCATATTTGGTTCATTTGAAACAACGCATGTAAGCTTTGCATCCAAACATCAAGTTTCTCCCTATTTAGTACACCATCAAAATGAGGAATAGCAATCATCTTATCTAGCTTAAAAGGAGACTGCCTTTTTTCTTTCTTTTAATCTCCTTATTAGTATTGTATTTCAATGTCATTAGGCCCTTTAGTGGGCTCTTTCTCAAAGTCATGTGAATTGCTTTGCCAAAGTCTAAACACCCTTTCATAACCTCAAGGACCATATTCAATATGAGAGCATCCACAAAAAATCCTTTTCTTAAACATACCAATATGACATCTATTCCTTTTAGATGTATTTGAAGGAGAAACAAAACTATGCTCTTTCAAGGTATTTAGTATTGTATACACATAAAGTTGGTGCCCTAGATATTCTTGTAAACAAATAATGAACCAATTTTTCAAAATAGATAGCATAAAGAATAACCTTAAGACAAATTAGCAACAAATCTCTCATAATAGAATATAAAACTCAAGTTTTCATTTATTATGATGATACAAAGAAATATCAACAAGATAAAATTTTCTAACAAAACCTTTTAATATAAAAGAAAAATACAGGTGTATTCAATTGTTAATGATATTAAGTTGACAAGGAGGAAGTCCATAATACCATTTGGATGTCTCAGCCGACTGATAAATACACAAAAAGAAGAAAAATAAGTCAGATCAAAATATTATAGCTGTCAAAACAAAAAGAAAAATCAAGAATATTTACCATAAAACCTATAAGAATCAACATCAAGTATAATGGATCTACCTTAATACAGCTATTTCATTGCAAAAATCTTCCATGTTCTCTGTTGTCAAATCTTGTTCGAGCAAGATCTTAATTGCTACATCCGTTCCTCTCCAGACTCCACGATAAACTTCTCCAAAGGAACCTTTACAACAGAAAAACATTTAGTTAAACAAATATAAACATAAGAAGTTGGTCCATTCAAATCAAAAGCAACATTATCCCCTGAAATATTTCAAATTGAACACAAGCAACTATATGCAGAACTTAAGTGAAACTTCTAAAGGTCATTTCATGAAAAAGGAACTCTTACTGGACAGAGGAATACACCAAAATATATAACAATTAATCAATTGTTACAAAGGCAAGACGAAATTGAAGGAGAAACAAGAAGCCACTTTTGATATTCTTCCAGTAAGTATGTAGACAAAAGGACCAAGTTAGTGGAGAAGAAAACAAGAAGAGCCAAAAGTGGATCTGAATGCTCAGATTTAAATTGCTGATGAAAGCTTCTTCAAGTATATGCAAAGTTGAGTGCTCTAAGGCAGGTGCAGGGAAGTCTGGACTATGCAATATGATCAAGAAAACCTTTTTGATTGGTAACAATGGAACAGTTAAGATTCTTGACTTCAGTATTAGGAAGATGCTAAAGGCAACAGTAATGAGCCTCGAAGGTCTCCTGGTACCCCTGTTATTTCTGCACCAGAGTGTTGGTTAGGTTTGACATATCATGCAGGAGAATGGCCTTTCAACTTTAGGATGATCGGCTAGTATGTAGCAATAAACAGAGGAAGCAGGCAACAGCAATTGGTACTCGCCAAATAATGAGCCACCAGCGAAGATGAACAAGTCACTTGATGAATTCTTGATTGGTTACAAACTTACAGAGCAAGTAGTCAAAGGACAAAGGAATGGTCCAAAAGAGTCATGCTTGTTTGATAATATATGACAATGTCAGCAGAGCAAACACCAGGATGAGGAGAATAGTTGATTAATGAAACCTACCTAAAGGTCCATAATGCTTCCTGCCAGCATAAAATCTGATTGCTGACCTTAAAGGGATCACGTTACTGATCAGAGGATGATATTGTTATCAGGAAGAATTATGATTTTGATTTTGTTACATGCTAAGGAAAGCCCAAGCATAGGGGGGACAGTCTTCAAAACCAGATCAGAAGAAAAAGTATTTATGCATGCAAGAACAGCAGGTCACAGCCTTCACCGGGGGAGCTTAGATACAGTGGAGACAAATTAAACAGATAAATATTTGCAAATCAAACAAACGGAAGGCAAGAAAGAGATATTTACTCAGGGAGAGCAATTTACATCAGAACCCATTCACAGGGGGAGTATGGTTGTGAAAATTCTATCATTGCAACATCTGATTTACTTTGCCTATTTATTTTCAATAAGTTATTTATGAAATTCCTTCAATAAACATTAAAATAAATTATGCTGCAGATATCATACCATAATACAGAAGCAAACACATGCACAAGAATCAACACATCAACATAGATATTTTGGACAACAGTCCCCGGAAAAACCCAATGTGGGAAAACCGGTGCAGCAAGGGAGTATTTTATTATTCAGCAATTCTTCAGTACAACCGGGTGTCAACTAGGCTTAGCCAACAGAGAGAAAAATTCTCCAACACTTCTACCAATCCCACCGTCAGCTTGGCTGACCTCTGCGTAGCTCGCAGACACTCTGGGTCAGCCTCGGCTTGTCTGCGTCAGCCCTAGGCCTCTTTGCATCATCCACGCAGGCCCTCTAGTGACTGCGCAGTCTCTTGCTGCCTCAGCGTCTGCCTGAAAGCCCCTGCATCTGCCTCTCCTACCTTTGTGCTGGTCATCTGTTGCTAATCCTGACTCTCTACTCTGTACTTGCTGCCTCCTACTACTCTCCAAACCACTAGTTTGAATTTCTCAGCTAACCCCGCTCCAAAAATCAAACTGACTGGTCTCCCTTAGTGTGTTTTCCAACTTACCCTCAAGCCTCTTATTATGTTGATTTGGGATAGCATCGAATGTGCTCTAGCCACAAAAATTAGTGGACAGGCTAAAGCACATGAGATCTCCAAGACCCAAAAATGGTTTGGGCAGATTCTAACTAGTTTGGGAGATATTAAAATAATTAATATTTTTAATAGAGTTTCTAAGTCTAAACTTAGAAGAAATAAAATATTAATGGGTACTAATATACTTGGTTAGAAGGTTCCAAAAGTCATGCATCAAACCAAATCTAATCTTAGCCATTAATTAGAGATTTAATCTCGGCCATTGAAGGACCAACAGGAAAAAGTATAAGAAGAGGCTTGAGGGTCAATTGGAGAATACACTAAGAGAGACCCGTCAGTGCGATTTCTGGAGCAGGGTTAGCTGAGAAATTCGAACTAGTGGTCTAGGGAGGCAGCAAGAGGAACAGAGAGTCAGGATCAGCAAGAGAAAACCAACGCAGAGACAGGATAGGCAGACATAGGGGCTTTAAGCAAAACATAGAGGTAGTAGGAGACTGTGCAGTCACTAGAGGGCCTGCGTGGGTGACGCAGAGAGGCCTAGGGCTGATGCAGACAAGCAGGGGCTGACGCAGAGAGGCCTAGGGCTTATGCAGACAAGCAGGGGCTGACGCAGAGAGGCCCAGGGCTGATGCAGACAAGCAGTGTAGGTTTTAACCCCATACAGAAATTACCTGCATACGAATTCTAAATCACAAGAAAATAAAAATGCGAGAGCATAACCCATAAAACACATATACACAGAGATTTCCCACTGGTCTCCAAAACCAGACTACCAGCTTGCTTTTCATTATATTCCTTTGAATATTACATACATATTTATACATGCCGAAGATCCCATTACCATGGACCGAAAACCATCGCATCCAAAACTAGGACGGAAAAACCATAGGTTGGTTCGCCAACCTAATATAGGGTCCAAAAATTTTTTTTCGGGCGCTGCCTCGACCCGTAGAGGGGGCTCCGCCCCCCCTCTAACCCCCCGGTTCACTACGTAGGTTAGTTGTGGAAAGAATATAACACAACCCAACAAGCAGGGGCTGACGCAGAGTGT
Organism: Pinus taeda; assembly: GCA_000404065.3. NCBI lineage: Eukaryota > Viridiplantae > Streptophyta > Pinopsida > Pinales > Pinaceae > Pinus > Pinus taeda. The sequence goes on from APFE031297503.1 coordinate 149,047, forward strand.
CTGCGAGCTACACAAAGGTCAGCCAGACTAATGCTGGGACTGGTAGAAGTGCTGCAGAATTTTTCTCTCTGTTGGGTAAGTTAGTTTGGCACCTTGTTGTACTGAAGAATTGCTGAATAATAAAATCCTCCCTTGCTGCACCAGTTTGCCCGCATTGGGTTTTTCCGGGGATTGTTGTCCAAAATATCTATGTCGATGTGTTGATTCTTGTGCATGTGTTTGTTTCTGTATTATGGTGTGATATCTGCAGTAGAATTTATTTTAATGTTTATTGAAGGAATTTCATAAATAATTTATTGGAAATAAGTAGGCAAAGTAAATCAGGTGTTGCAGTGATAGAATTTTCACATGGTATCAGAGGAAGTAATCAAAGACAGGAAGGGAAAATCAGTTATGGGTCGAGACGATGATGCAGAGGCATCCACGACAGGGGACTCGCTCAGATTTTCAGAAAATTGCACAAGAGATTTTGATTTCTCCATGTTGGCTTTGAGGATGGAAGAAGAAGTGGCTTGTATGACTAGTTCTGCATCATCAGATGTACGGTATATAGACAGTGGAGCCTAGTGGCACATAACGGGAATCAAGGAATGTTTCTCGGAGTATCGAGAAGAGAAAATGAAATTTCAAATCACCATGGGGAACAAGGCAAAGTGCACTCCAGTAGGGAAGGATACCATAGTTTTTCAAACAAAATCGGGAGAACGGTTCTGTGCTACAAATGTGCTGCATGTACCAGGATTAGGGATAAACTTACTTTCTGTGTCGCAACTTCAAGGCAAGGGCTATGACGTCTACTTCATCAAGGAGAAGGTATATGTCAAACACCTGACCTGGAAAAAGAAAGTACAGATTGGGCTCAAAAGTAACAGGTTGTACAGATTACAACTAGAATCACCAATGGCACTAATAAGCAGTCATGGCGACAAGGACTTGAATGAACTATGGCACAGAAGAATGGGACATTCGCACCATGGGGCTCTAAGAATTCTCAGGAACACTGTAATAGGAGTTCTGGATCTTAGTACGGAACAAGATGATGTATGCAGAGGATGTGCTTTAGGAAAGTATGCTAAGGCAGCATTTCCTAGGAGTAAACACAGGGCCAAGAGTGTACTAGGATTGATACAGTCAGATATCTGTAGACCTATGTCTGCCAAAGCTCTTAGTGGTGCTGAGTATTTCCTTACTTTCATTGATGACCACTCAAGGAAAACTTGGATTTATTTTTTGAAAACCAAGGACGAGGTTTTTTGTCAATTCAAAGAGTTCAAGGCTCTAGTGGAGAATTTGACTTGGAAGAAAATAAAAGTTTTGCGCTCAAATAATGGTGGAGAGTATGTTGATAAGGACTTCATTGATTTTTGCACTGAGTAGGGGATCAGAAGAGAGTGAACAGCTCCGTACAATCCAGAGCAGAATGGAGTAGCAGAAACGAAGAATGGGACTATTGTAGAAGCAACTAGGGCCATGATGTATGATCAAGATATGCCAAAATTCATGTGGGCAGAAGCATGCGACACAACAGCCTATGTTCAAAACAGGACTCCTCATCCGGTGTTGGGCAAGATTACTCCAGAGAAAATTCTCACAGGGAAGACGCCTGAAGTCAGTTATTTTAGGATATTTTGGAGTTTAGCATATTTCCGCATACCCAAGGAAAAGAGGTAAAAGTTGGATTAAACTGCGGAAAAGGGATATCTAGTGGGATATAGCGAGAACGCCAAGGCATACAGAATTTATCTTCTAGGGAGCAGGAAGGTAGTGGTTTGACGAGATGTAAAGTTCATGGAGGACAGGGCTTTCAAAAAATCTCATGAGATGCCTTCAATGAGCAGTCAAAAGAAGAGTCGTTGGTTAAACCTCTTCAACCAACAGAACTAAAAGATTCTTCCTCCGATCAGGAAGATTCACAGGATGAGGAGGAGCTAAAAGAAGCACCTACTGGTGGAAAAATAACTAGTAGGGAACTTCGTCAGATTCTACGAGATGCAGACGACTTCATCGATGCGCCAAGAAACAATAAGAGGGATCGAAAACAACCAGATAGATATCGGACATTAGTAGCTCAAACTGGGGAGCCTGCGAGTTTCCAGGAGGCAGCGCAACATCAGGGTTGGCTAGATGCGATGGTAGAGGAGTACAACTTCATAATGGTGAACGATGTCTGGGAGGTAGTGCCAAGGCCTCAAGACAGATCAGTGCTAGGTTCGAGATGGATCTACAAGATCAAATACGCTGCAAACAGTAGTGTTGAGAAATACAAGGCCAGGTTTGTGGCTAAGGGGTATGCTCAAAACGAAGGAATTGACTACGAGGAGACCTTCACCACGGTAGCCAAGTATACATCTATTAAGACCGTGATATCTCTCACAACTCAGATGGGGTGGGAGATTCATCAAATGGATGTCAAAGCGCTGAACAGGGTGATAGAAGAAGAGGTGTACATTGAATAACTAGAGGGCTTTCAGACACATGAGAAGAAGTCTCATGTATGTAGATTGAATAAAGCCTTGTATGGGCTGAAACAAGTTGAATCGATGGCTACTTGCAGAGGATGTGATTTGTTAAGAGTGACACGGATCTGAATCTCTATTATCTGGTTGTAGAGGATGAGCCGCTAATCTTAGTATTGTATGTGGATGATCTCTTTCTGACAGGATCATCTAGGCTCATTAGGGACTGCAAGAAGAATCTAGCCACAAAATTCGATATGCAGGATTTGGGACAAATGCATTACTTCCTAGGGTTGGAAGTTTGGCAACAGAAGGGAGAGATCTTCCTTTAGCAAGGGATGTATGCTATAGAAATCTTGAAAAGATTCAGGAAGGAGGAATGTAGACCCATGGCTATTCCAATGATCACCAATTGGAAAAAGAGTGATGCATCAGAAGACAAGGATGTTGATCCCAACCTATATAGGTAGCTCATAAGGTCCCTGATGTATATGTTCAATACCAGGCCAGACATTTGCTACGCCGTCAACATCCTCAGTCAGTTCATGGTGAAACCGAAGAGGGCGCATTGGGCAGCAACCAAACACGTTCTCAGGTATTTACAGGGAACGGTCAATTATGGACTCTTGTACACCAGGGTAAGGATATCAGATTGAGTGGATTTACTGATGCAGATTGGGTAGGAAGTTCAGTGGATCAGAAAAGTACCTTTGGATACTATTTGAACATTGGATCAAGAATGACTTCTTGGTGCAATAGGAAACAGAAGTCCATGGCTTTGGGCCCATCTGAGGCAGAATACATGGCGGCGAGCACAGCTTCATGTGAGGCCATATGTCTTAGAAAATTGTTTTTGAGCCTATTCAGAAGGAAAATGGAGACAACCAGGATCATGTGCATTAACCAGAGTTGCATCAAGCTCTCTCAGAATCCAGTGTTTCATGGTCAGCCAAAGCTTATTGATATCCAGTGTCACTTTGTCAGAGACTGTGTCAAACGAGGAGTTGCACAGTTGAGCTACACTCCTACAAGAGAACAGGTGGCGGACATCCTCACCAAGGCCTTTGGAAGGACAAAGTTTGATTACTTCAGGGAGAAGATGGGGATGATAAAGAACCTGTTTCAACCGCAGAAATGGGGGTGATAGCAACACGGATGCAGAGGGAGTTGCTGTACAGATGTAGCGGTGTCAGTAGCAGAGCCATGGGCAGCAGTATAGGATGTAGTAGTGCAGAGGATGTTGGGCAAGGAGGCTTAACATCAGCACAAGGACCGATGTCGGATGATCAGGGTGGTACTCAGTGAGGAGTATTACTAGCGCACAGTCCTCGCTAAGAGGGAGTGTTGATTTGGGGTTACGTCGGAAGTGCTCTAGCCATGAAAATTGGTGGACAGGCTAAAGCACATGAGATCACCAAGACCTTTTCCTGTCATCGCTTTGTTGCTGAGGGGTCACCCGCGCTGATCCTGTAAAATTCTTTTTGGTCCAAATTGGCTTCCTAAACCTTTTGGTTTGGCTGTCCCCTGCTTTTTCCACTTGGCTTTTGACTTGTTTTATTTTGTTTGAGCTGTGACACGCTTGCTTGCGAAGCCTTGTTCCGCGAGGGTTCGTTTGTTGCTTGTTTTCAGTTTTTTGCAAAGCCTTCCTTTTTGCTTTCGCTGCTTCGTTTGTGTTCTGCCTTGATTTTTACAGTTGCTTGAGTATGTGGGAGTCTTGTTTGACTGGTTTTGAATCTCTCTTTTGAGAAATTCTTAATTTGATTTCCTTTGATCATTACTTGAAGGTTTGTCTCAGTCTCTTCACAATTTTGCATCTTTTTGCTTTTGTTTTTGC
>APFE031297503.1:160130-218298 GCA_000404065.3 Pinus taeda
TATGAATGATTGATGTAAATTGTATCCTTCCTGACTGATACATAGTTGTTTTTAGTAGATTTTACGCCCGTGTTTGCTCTCTCTTTGCTTGTGCAGGTGTTCGTCCGCGAGGATAGCAGAGAATTGTGATCGGCTGAAGCGAAGGAGCGAGAGGATCATCTCTTCGATAAACATAGCGTTGGAATCCAAGTAGGTTTCTCTTACCTACTTGTTAATTACAACTAGGAATCTGCAGTGTAGCATTGTTTGATTGTCGCTAGACCCCCTTTGGGCTAGTAGGGATCGCCTCTATCCGTAGAGGGGATTTACCTCTCCAACAAGCTGACCGAGAGTGTTGATAGCGTAGCAAATGTCAAGCCTAGTATTGACCAGATACATCAGGGACCTTATGAGCTTCCTATATAGGGTGGGTGAACATCCTTGTCTTTTGATGCATCAATCTTCTTCCAATTTGTGATCATTGGAGTAGCCATGGGTCTACAGTCCTCCATCCTGAATCTTTTCAGGATTCCTGTAGCATACGTCCCTTGCTCAAGGAAAATCTCTCCCTTCTGCTGCCAAATTTCCAAACCTAGGAAGTAATGCATTAGTCCCAAATCCTTCATATTGAATTTTGTGGCTAGATTTTTCTTGCAATCCCCAATGAGCCTAGATGATCCTGTCCGAAAGAAATCATCCACATACAATACTAAGATTAGCGACTCATTCTCTATAACCAGATAGTAGAGATTTGGATCCACGTCACTCTTGAAAAATCCTATCTTTTGCAAGTAGCCATCGATTTGACCATACCATGCTCTAGGTGTTTGTTTCAGCCCATACAAGGCTTTCTTCAATCTACATACATGAGACTTCTTCTCATGTGTCTCAAAACCCTCTGGTTGTTCAATGTATACCTCTTCTTCTATTACCCCGTTCAAAAAAGTCGTTTTGACATCCATCTGATGAATCTCCCACCCCATATGAGCTGCAAGAGGTATCACGGTCCTAATAGACGTATATCTAGCTACTGAGGCGAAGGTCTCCTCGTAGTCAATTCCTTCCTTTCGAGCATACCCCCAAGCCACAAACCTAGCCTTGTATTTCTCAACACTGTCGTCTGCAATATATTTGATCTTGTAGATCCATTTCGAACCTACTGTTGATCTGTCTTGAGGCGTTGGCACTACCTCCCAGACATCGTTCACCATTATGGAGTTGTACTCCTCTATCATCACATCTAGCCAAACCTGATGTTGAGCTACCTTCTGGAAATTGGCAGGCTCCCCATCCTGAGCTACTAATGCTTGATATCTATCTGGTTGTTTTCTCTCCCTCTTATTGTTTCTTGGCGCACCGATGAAGTCCTTTGCATCTCGCAAAATCTGACAAAGTTCCCTGCTAGTTCTTCTTCTGCCAGGAGGAGGATGTGGCCCTAGCATCTGAGGGGAAGTAGGAGAAGCGGAAGAAGAAAGATCTCTCCAAGATCAAGTGCTTCTACTGTGGGGAGATGGGTCATTATGTGACCCAGTGCCCAAGGAAGAAGAGTAAGGGAGAGTCTTTCGAGACTAAGGCAGCGCTAGCACGGGCAAAGAAGGAAGTTTTGACAGACGATGATTGTGCCATGAGTGCGCATGCACCACTTGAGCGGAAGTGGGGAGACATTGTGCTGTAGTCAGGTGGACTATAGGCGATGAGGGGCAGGATCCTTGAGGTACCCAGCCTCTTGGATTAGACCTTGCTATGGGAGCCCTGACAAAGAGTAGCAGGACTGGCTGAGTGGATAGAGATGGATGCGGATGGAGCGACAGAGAGAGCTACAGTGTAGGAGTCCCAAGGCAGCGCAGAGCTAGCAAGCTGCAATAGTGCAGGAGGCACCGGAGTGTTGTAGCAGTGCGAGAGGCACAAAGAGGTGTGCAACGGTGCGAGATGCAAGGAGTTGTTGCAACAGTGCAGAGGTCAGAGAGAGGGAACACTTGTCAGCGGCAGAGGGAGCTTCAGCATTAGAGGGTGTTTCTAGCCCAACAAGGAGGTCAGTTGGGAGATCAGTGACTTCTCAGTGATTGAGTTGCAATGCAGCAGTGGGTAGCATAATGCAGCATGATGAGAGGAGATGCAGTGCTAGGAGAAAGGACCAGTAGCAGCACGGATGCAGAGGGAGTTGTTGTACAGATGCAGCAGCGGTAGTGGCAGAACCATGGGCGACAGTACAAGAGGCAGCAGTGCAGAGGATGTTTGGGCAGGAAGGCCTAGCATCAGCACAAGTACCGATGTCGGATGATCAGAGTAATACTTAGTGAGGAGTATTGTTAGAGCACAGTCCTCGCTAAGAGGGAGTGTTGATTTGGGGTAGCAACGGATGTGCTCTAACCACGAAATTTGGTGGAGAGGATGGGGCACATGAGATCTCCAATACCCAGAAATGGTTTGGGCAAATTCTAAACAGATTAGGAGATATTAAAATAATTAATATTTTTAATGGAGTCCCTAAGTTTAAACTTAGGGAAAATAAAATATTAATGAGCATTAATATGAATCTGTGTTAGAGTGGTCCAAAAGACATGGATCAAGCCATATCTAATCTTAGTCATTGATTAGGGACTTAATCTTGACCGTTGAATCATTAAAAGGAAAAGTATAAGAGGAGGCTTGAGGATCACTTAGAGATCACACCACAGTGATCAGTCATTCTATTCTCTAGAGTGGGGTTTGCTAAGAGAGATAGAATCAGTGATCGGGAGAGAAGCTGAGGGGCATTGAATACAGAGAAACAGAGAAGGCAGAGATTGTGCTGAGAGACCAGCGCGGTAGCCAAGGAGAGTGATGCAGAGCCAATAAGGGCTCACGTAGGGCCACACAGAGGCAGCCAAGTGCTGCGAACAGCACCAGAGAGGCCAGTGTGTCTAATGCAGAGGCCCATAAAGCTGATGTACGGCCTCCTGGGGCTAACGCAAGCCAAGAAAGGCTGACACAGCGCCAGCATGAGACAAAGAGGGGCTGACGCAGTCCAAATTGCACAAATGCTGGGGTTGCAGAGCAGTTTTGCGCTGAGGATCTACCGAAAGACTTATCCAGGGTTTCAGCCAAGAGATTTGTCAGAAACTGAGAGGTATTACTGCCAAGGAAATTCACTGTTGGGTAGGCCAATTTCAGCACCCAAATTGTACTCTGATATTGCTTAATAAGAAAACCCTCAGATAGCTACACTGGCTTTCCCACATTGGGATTTTCCAGGGACATTAGTCCAAAAATAATGGTGCCATATGGCATGTTTGTTTTTGTTTCTTTTAGTTGCTGATCTATAAGATGTTGAGCATGCATTAGTGTTTATTATCAGTATTTACATTGTAAATAACTTGTTAAGTAAAATAACAAGTAGGTAGGAATAAATCAGATAAAGTCCATGGAGGGTTTCTAACTAAGTAAACTTACAAACTTCAACATGGTATCAGAGCATGATTGCAGATAACAAGAGAACTAAAAGACATCAGCCGAGCGGAGCAATAGCAGCAGAAAACAATTGTCTTGCGGTGACAGAAGTTGTTTCTAGCAGTGTAGAAGCCAAGAAGTGTGACTTAGAGCCAACCAGAGCCATGCAGAAGAAGCCAGGAGCTGCGCAGAGCCTCAAAGAGGCCAGCGTTGCTGATGCAGAGGGCTAGAGGGCTAACGTAGACCCATCTGGGGTGACACAGAACCAGCGTGAGGCAGAGAGGGGCTGACACAGTTCACAAAGAGGCAATTGCTAGAGTCTAGAAGGCTGCAGAAATATTGCAGAGTGGAGCTGGTGAGGTACTATAGTCAAAACAGTACCTGACAAAGCAGGGCCAGAGGAGTTGTTACCGAGCGTTTCTAGTAGAGAACCTGGATCAGCAGTGCAATTGCATAAGACAATCAGAGTAGGGGGCATCTCAACAAGCGGCAGAAGGATTTCCAGGAGGGAAATCAGGACTCAGAGGGAGTCTAGGAGAGAACTTCCAGACGGGAAGTAGAAACTTAGAGGAGTCAAACAGAGAACTTCCAGGAGGGAAGTAAAGGAGCATCATGGCACTACACGGGGTAAGAGACCAGGATATACTGGATGAAGCATCGAACTTTGCAGTCCGGAAGGCCAAAATATTTTGAGTGCTTGACAGGAATCGTGTCAAGAACTTCGCCTTGAAGGTTATAGCTATCCCAGTCAACCCCAATGATAACGACACGTACAAAGAGGCGATGGCGAGGGCCAAATGCATTATCCTTGATGGGGTCAAGGATCATGTGGTACCACATATAGCCGAGAAGGAAATGGCAGTTGAGATGTGGAAGGCTCTCAAGAACCTGTACCAACATACTTTTGTGCAGAGAATATTGCTGCTTGAGAACCAGATGAGTTCATATCAGATGAACAAGGGTCAATCGATTGACACCTTCCTCAAAGGACTGAATGAGATCCGAGACTAGTTGACTGCAATAGGAGTGACACAGGATCAACAGCTTATGGTGGGGACAACCCTGAATGTTGTCTCAAAAGATTGGGAAGTGTTTGTCCAGAGTATCCTAGGCAGAGGGACTCTCCTACCTTGGGACGAGATGTGGGCGGCTCTTTGCCAGGAAGAGATCAGACGACAGTTGAAGACAGGTAGCAGCAGCAAAGGGATCAAGGTCAAGCAGCAGGAGGAGGATGTGGCCCTAGCATCTGAGGGAAAGTAGGAGAAGCATAAGAAGAAAGATCTCTCCAAGATTTAGTGCTTCCACTGTGGGGAGATGGGTCATTATGTGACCCAGTGCCCAAGGAAGAAGAGTAAGGGAGAGTCTTCCAAGACTAAGGCAGTGCACAGGCAGAGAATGAAGTTTTGACAGACGATGATTGTGCCATGAGTGCACACACACCACTTGAGTGGAAGTGGGGAGACATCGAGTTGTAGTCAAGTGGACTACAGGCGATGAGAGGCAAGATCCTTGAGGTCCCAGCCTCCTAGACTAGACCTTGCTACAGGAACCCCGACAAGGAGTAGCAGGACTGGCTGAGTGGATAGAGATGGATGCGAATGGAGCGGCAGAGAGAGCTACAGTGCAAAAGTCTCGAGACAGCACAGAGCTAGCAAGCTGCAGCACTGCGAGAGGCACAGGAGTGTTGCACCAGTGCAGGAAGGCACAAAGAGGTGCGCAACAGTACGAGATGCAGGGAGTTGTTGCAACAATGCAGAGGTCAGAGAGTGGGAGCACTTGTCAGCGACAGAGGGAGCTTCAGCATTAGAGGGTGTTTCTAGCCCAACAGGGAGGTCAGTTGGGAGATCAATTACTTTCTTCTCAGTAACTGAGTTACAATGCAACAGTGGGCAGCACAATGCAGCATGATGAGAGGAGGTGCAGTGCCGATGTAGTGCTAGGAGAAAGGATCAACAGTAGTACAGATGCAGAGGGAGTTGTCATACAGATGCAGCAGTGGCAGTGGCAGAACCATGGGCAGCAGCACAGGAGGCAGCAGTGCAGAGGATGTTGGGCAGGAAGGCCTAGCATCAACACAGGTACCGATGTCGGATGATCAAAGTAATACTTAGTGAGGAGTATTGCTAGAGAACATGCCTCGCTAAGAGGGAGTGTTGATTTGGGGTAGCATCGGATGTGCTTTAGCCACGAAATTTGGTGGAGAGGCTAGGGCACATCTGATCTCCAATACTGAGTAAGGGTTTGGGCAGATTCTAAACAGATCAGGTGATATTAAAATAATTAATATTTTTAATGGAGTCCCTAAGATTAAACTTAGGGAAAATAAAATATTAATGAGTATTAATATGAATATGTGTTAGAGTGGTCCAAAAGACATGGATCAAGCCAGATCTAATCTTAGCCGTTGATTAGGGACTTAATCTCGACTGTTGAATCATCAACAAGAAAAGTATAGAGGAGGCTTGAGGGTCACTTGGAGATCACACCAGAGTGATCAATCATTCTATTCTCTAGAGCGGGGTTTGCTAAGAGAGATAGAATCAGTGATCGAGAGAGAAGATGAGGGGCATTGAGTACAGAGAAACAGAGAAGGCAGAGATTGTGCCGGGAGAGTAGCGCAGCAGCCAAGGAGAGTGATGCAGAGCTAGCAAGGGCTCACGCAGGGCCACGCAAAGGCAACCAAGTGTTGCGAAGAGCACTAGAGAGGCTAGCGTGTCTCACACAGAGGCCCAAAAAGCTAATGCAGGGCTGACGCCGGCCAAGAAAGGCTGACGCAGGGCCAGCGTGAGACATAGAGGGGCTGACGCAGTCCAGATTGGGCAGACGCTGGGGTTGTAGAGCAGTTTTGTGTTGAGGAGCTGCTAGAGGGATTATCTGGGGTTTCAGCTAGGAGATTTGTCAGAAACTGAGAGGTATTACTGTTAAGGAAATTATCTGTTGGGTAGGTCAATTTCGACACCCAGATTGTATTATGATATTGCTTAATAAGAAAACCCTCAAATAGTTGCACCGGTTTTCCCACATTGGGTTTTTCCGAGGACATTAGTCCAAAAATAATGGTGTCATACGGCATGTTTGTTTCTGTTGCTTTTAGTCGCTGATCTGTAATATGTTGAGCATGCGCTAGTGTTTATTTTCAGTATTTACATTGTAAATAACTTGTTAAGTAAAATAACAAGAAGGTAGGAACAAATCAGATAAAGTACATGGAGGGTTTCTAACTAAGTAAACTTACAAACTTCAACACCTTTCCTTGATGAAGTAGAGGTCATAGCCCTTACCTTGAAGTTGCGACATGGAAAGTAAGTTCATCCCCAATCCTAGTACATTCAACACATTGGTAGGTAGCGCAAAACCGTTCTCCTAATTCTGTTTTAAAAACTATGGTACCCTTCCCTACTAGAGTACACTTTGCCTTGTTCCCCATGGTGGTCAGAAAGTTCATCTTCTCTTCTCGATACTCTGAGAAACATTCCCTGATTCCCATCATATGCCAAGAGGCTCCATTGTCTATATGTCGTACTTCTGATGATGCAGAACTAGTCATACAAGCCACTTCTTCTTCCATCCTCAAAGCCAACATGGAGAAATCGAAATCTCTTGTGCAATTTTCTGAAAATCTGTGTGAGTCCCTTGACGTGGATACCTCTACATTATGGTCTCGACCCATAACTGATTTTCCCTTCCTATCTTTGATTACTCACTCTGATACCATGTGAAAATTTTATCACTACAACATCTCATTTACTTTGCCTACTTATTTTCAATAAGTTATTTATGAAATTCCTTCAATAAACATTAAAATAAATTTTGCTGCAAATATCACACCATAATACAAAGACAAACACATGCACAAGAATCAACACATTGACACAGATATTTTGGACAACAGTCCCTGGAAAAACCTAATGTGGGAAAACCAATGCAGTAAGGGAGGATTTTATTATTTAGCAATTCATCAGTACAACTGGGTACCAACCTACCTTACCCAACAGAGAGAGAATGCTCCAACACTTCTCCCAGTCCCGACATCAGCCTGGCTGACCCCTGCGTAGCTCCCAGACACTTAGCATCAACCTCAACTTATCTACGTCAGCCCTAGGCCTCTCTGCGTCATCCATGCATGCCCTCTAGTGATTGCGCAGTCTCCTACTGCCTCAGCATCCGCCTGAAAGCCCCTGCATTTGCCTGTCCTGCCTCTGCACTGGTCTTTTGTTGCTGATCCTGACTCTCTGCTCCGTACTTACTACCTCCCACTACTCTCCAGACCACTAGTTTGAATTTCTTAGCTAACCCCACTCCAGAAATCAAACTGACTGGTCTCCCTCAGTGTGTTCTCCAACTAACCCTCAAGCCTCTTCTTATACTTTTCTCATTGGTCCATCAATAGCCGAGATTAAGTCCCTAATCAACAGCTAAGATTAGATCTGACTTGATCCATGACTTTTGGACCATTCTAACTCAATTTTATAATAATTCACATTAATATTTTATTTCCCCATGTTTAGACTTAGCGACTCCATTAAAATTTTTAATTATTTTAATATCTTCCAAACTGGTTAGATTCTGCTCAAACCATTTCTGGGTCTTGGAGATCTCATGTGCTTTAGCCTCTCCACCAATCTTCGTGGCTAGAGCATATCCAATGCTACCCCAAATCAACAATGATTGTAGCAGCTATGGAAGTCTGAATGGAAGCATGAACTAATGAGAAGCACTTACAATCAAGAGCATTGATTGCAGCTTGCTAAGGGGGTGAATTTGAACAATTATTGTTATGTCTTGATACGAAAGTACAACAGCATATGTTCACTGATGTCAGAATAATAAATAAATGCTTGAGATCAAGGGGATGGCATCATAACATAGCAGGGAGTGTAGATCCACAGGTAGGAGCAATGATTAGCAACCAGCTTAGTCAATTGATACAATGATGAATCACTTAGCTTTTCGAAAGGTATTGATCTCAAGAATGTCAAAGGGGGAGATGAAGTCAGCAAGGGAGAGCACTCATTTTCCATTGATAACAAAGGGGGAGAGCGAGTAGACAATGGATCTTCAGAGCTACAGGTAGTCCAGTCCACAACTATCAATGACCAACAATGTCTGAAAGAGTTTCCATGAATGACAAACGGGGAAACTGTTCATCAATGTGTTGTCATTCATGTTTGTTGATGCAAAATCTAGCATGCCTTGGATAGGGGTATCCCACAAGGCTATAACTAGACCAAGTGACAACAATACGGTAATGGCCTATTACCACTCAAACTGGCAAGGGTTCTAGGAGGGGATCCTATGGAGCAACTACTAGGTTGAAGGGCAACGATGGAGCAATAACCCATTGTCACCTCAGCTAAGGCTCCCTGCTCTTTACGAACTTTCACCGATGGGAGGATACCTGGTATAAGGGGAATCACTAGATGAATGGATCAATAAGAGGATGAGGAGTGATTCTTAAGGCCTATTCACAAGAGAGACTCAATTAGATAGCTTGCTTGCTTTGAAAGCAAGGTGATGGGCTCTCTAGGAAGGGCTAAGCGGATTCTTGAGCCTAGGTTTGGAAGATATACCTTAACAAGGGGCTTCCTAAGCCTAAGGATCCTTGTGGACAATTGGCCTTTATGTGATCTTTGTGAAATTAGAGTTGTAAATTTGCGGAACCACACACAACCAAGTGGACCCAAAATATCTAAAAGTTTGACCTCTTATTCAAAGTTTTGATAGCCCTAGATGTTCTCTTTGTTATGACTTGATATCCTTAAACTGATAAAGCTAACTTCATGCTCCTGTACATATATATTTGTGCATGGTTGTGCTCGTTGAAAGTTTGCACGTACATAGTCTTCAATATGTTGAAGATGCTTACCTACCTCATACTTGATGATGACTTGATGATGTTGTTGAGCATGATGGAAAGAGGGAGTTGTAAGAATTCCAGAGACATTAAAGTTTACATTGATGATTGATAGATGACCTTGTTACTATATGAAGATAAAGAATGATGTTCCTAAAGGAATGAAATTTTGGAAGGCAAAAGTTCTATGATGATATGTCGATGCAAAAGGAAGAGCCTGTGGTTGAAAGAATGAAGTTTTTGATGGACATGTCCCCTAGTTAAGAAGAAGCTTGGATAAAGGAAAGTGTATATCTCCCTAGTTGAAGAGGGATGACATATTGTGACAGTTATAGTAAAGACCTTGAATAAAGAATGAGATCGGAGAATGGCTAAAGCACTACAAATGGTTATTTGTAATTAATGAAGCTACAAACTAGATTCAGATGTTTTGAAGAAGTGTTGGAACTGAACTTCGTGTTGCTGAAGGAATTGAAGAAAGTAGCTTCCGTCAAGATGTGTTTGGATATTGTGATGACCTAAGCAACCTCAAAATGGTTGAAGACCCTCGAATTTGTGGTAGCATATAAGAAGATATATATTGGAAGTAATTACAGTCGTGAAGCTACTAGATGCTCTAATGGTTGAACAGCTAGTTGATGTGTGGGTCTCTCACTGAGAAGTTTAAATTATTTATAAGCACGCTCAGATAGGTGGATATTTTCTTTGAGAGGGAGAGATGAATACCATAAACTACCTATAAGATGGTATTGTTGATTTTGGGTAGCATCGGATGTTCTCTAGCCTCGAAAATTGGTGGAGAGGCTAAGGCACATGAGCTCTCCAAGACCCAGAAATCGTTTGGAGAAATTCCACTCGGATGAGGAGTTATTAAAATAATTAATATTTTTAATGAGTTCCGAAGTCTAAACTTAGGAAAATAAAAATATTAATGTGTATTAATAAAATATGGGTGAGAAATTTCTAAGTGACAAGAATCAAGCTAGTTCTAATCTTACCCATTGATTAGGAACTTAATCTCGGCTGTTGATTCGTCAATAGGAAACGTATAAGAGGAGGCTTGAGGGTCAGTTGGAGACACACCAAGAGAGATCAAGAATTCAATTTTTTGGGGTAGGGTTTGCTAAGGAAATCGAGTTAGTGATCAGAGTTGCAATGAAGGGCAGTTCAGCAAGGGATTTTCATCTGAGGCTGAAGAATACATAGAAGAGAGGCAGTGTAGTGCCGAGAGAGATAACGCAGGCCCTAGAGGGGCTGGCGCAGAGGTCGTAGAGTTGACGCAGAGGATGCAAAAGGCTGACGCAGAAGCTGTACAGACTGACACTAGGCCTCAGAGGCAGCGCTGGGGAGATTCTATGGGGCAAACTAAGAGCAGATCAGCAAATTCTGAGCCGAGATAGGGAGACACAGCTCTTGAAGGAGTGATGCAGTTCCAGAGCAGTGCCTGGAGCAGCATTCGCTGTCCAACATAAGGAACAACCGGAGTCACTGTGGGGTTTGATCATCCGGTTGTTGATTTGCCGAAAAATCTCTCTGGATAGAGGTACTACTACCGAGGTTATTCTCTGTTGGGTGAGCCATTTCTAGCACCCTAGTTGTATTCACGAAATCTGCTTAAAAATACAAACCCTCTATATGCTGCACAGGGTTCCCCGAATTAGGTTTTTCCGAGGATGATTGTCCAAAAATAACGGTGTCCCTTGTGTGATTGTCTCAGTTTATTTCAATGCATGATCTATATATTTGTGAAGGTTGCAATAGTGTTTACTTCAATGTTTATACAATTAAATAACTTGTTAATGTAAAGAACAAGTAGGAGACTATAAACCAGTGACTGTAGTTGGGGTTTCTGATGTGTTAAATTCAGGAATTTTCACTGGTACTCAGGTGGACATCTTGGACTGGTTAATATTGAGATCTCAGTTGTTGTTTGTTGTAAGGACTATACAGAATTTAACAGCGATCATAAAGACAATAAAGGGTTTCTTAAAATCATCATGAACCTGTGATAAAATTACATAAAAATTTTACACATATAATTGACAGAATTAATGAGAGTACCTACCTGTTTTCCTGCTTTCTTGCGAATTAAGAGGCTTCAGGATTTCCCAGCTCGCTCACCAAAAGACCATAACCTCCCAGCCAAACCAAGTACAACTTGGGTACTCAGTCCAGATTGCTTTTCAATTTCTGCAATCTATTCCTCCGTGCCCAAAAACTTCAGAACAAGCAAGGCTCCTTCCCACTGTGCTTCTTCCCACCGTCCTCAGATTCTTCATTCTTCCTCCTTTCTCCATTGTTTTGTTTTTCCCCCAGTTCAGATCCCCTCCAAAACTCCTTCGACCTCTATATGTATCCTTCCTTGGTGGTGACTGCTCTCTCCACCAGCAAACCCATCGCTTCCATTCGTAGTGACACCTTTTCCCTCTGTGTAACGTGAGTCATATTCCTTTAAAGGTGTGGTTATATTATATTTAGGATTTTTGTTTGTTTAATATAAATACCCTAGGTTCATACTAGGTAATTTATTTTGATTTACTTTATCATTTTAATAATTTATTAATATAATTTATTAATATTCTGGGCTATATAATTATATAACCATACTTAAAAATTAACTTAATTTTTACATCTATTTCTTTATAACCCTTTTTACTTTATACTTTTTAAATTTGTATCGTTGGTATTTGCTCATTAATTATGATGCATTAAGCAATATGCGTGTTGATGGATGAAGGTAACTTCTATTTGGAGTGTCATGATATTCAACGTTTATAGTTAATTTTAGAATATAAATACTAGTGCAGTGCATGCGATACATGCATATGTGGCTATCATATGGATGCATCGTATGCATGCTAATATTCTTGCACTCTCTATATTAAAGATGGGTCATTACATTTGTCCTTGATGTTGTCTAGATCCCAGTATGGAAGGGTATCTTGGTCATGTGGAGCTCCATTTGTGTTGACATTATTGAGATACCGGGATCCCTGAGGGTTGGTGTCTGGGTATGGAGATCTGGATGGTACCTATATTGATACCAAGGCTATAGCTTGATGGTACCTATAGTGGCATGTTGCCTAGATGAAACCTTATTGCCTGACAGAGTCTTAGATCCTTGAATTAGTGCCTTGGAAATGACACTTGGATCTTTGATGTGTTGGATACATTGGTAGTTAGGGTACCCTTAGCATTGTGTATGTTGTTGTATTCTTCTTGGAACATTTCAAATTGAGGTCAACCTTGTACCGGTTGAACAATTATGAATATCTCCCTAGTTAAGAGGGAGCGTTGAGAAATATAACTAGTATTGGTCTTTATAATTGTATTTGAGTCATGATGTAATGTATTTGTCAAAGGAAAGAAAAAGAAAATTATTTGTAAAAGAAAAATTATTTATGAGCACGGGTTTCATGCTTTGTTTATGTTCTTTCGAGGTCAAAGTGCCCATTGTGTGCTTCTAGGGTTTGTATCATGAGTCTTAGTCCTTATCATCATGTAATAGACCCTTCTTAGGATTTTTATATCAAGAAAGAAATTTGTAATTGAGTCAAATATGTAATTTGCGCCTCCTTCACCATGTCGGCCCCAAGAGAAGACAAGTTGGCCTCATGAAGGGATTCGATCACCTTAAAAAGAATATAAATAGAAATGCTACTTGACTTATTTGATAATCCATCCAAGGAAGTTTCGATCTACAGTTGCAAGAAGGAGAAAAGAAGTGTGAAATACCTAAAAGGAAAAGAGAAAAAAAGTGAAGAAGAAGGATACACTTATCAAGCAAGAAGAAGCCAAAAATTCTATCTTTTCTATAACATGTGCGAGTTTCTGGGTTGTAAGAAGGGGCCGAAGTTGCAGGATTGCAATAAGGCTGAAATTCTGATGCAGTAGGGCCGAAAATTTGGTCGATGCAGTATTGAAGAAGTTGATTGGAAGAATTATCTTGGGAGGCTGACTTGGTGGATTGAAGAAGGTCATTGTCTTGGTCAAAAGGTCTTGGTTGTCTCATTTTATTTTGTTCTAAAAGACAAGAAGAGAGTTTTTGGGTTTTCCCCTAGAAGAGGGGTTTTTCCCTAGGTGAGAGCCTACATCCTATGTCCTTGATCTTCACATTTATGTTTTGGTAGTTGCTTGATGATTAGAAGACATAATGAAATTTAAAGAAGACCTTCAAAAGATAACTACACATCACAAGTAATTATCAAGATAAGAAAACCTTTCTTCCTTAATGATTTTTCAACACTAATAGCAGTGACCTTGTTTGATATGGCAATGACCATGATGCTATGATGACTATGATCTATATTGCAGTGACCATGATATATGATGGCAGTGAACCCACATGGCAGTAACTTTGATATGACAACAACCTTGATGTGATAACTATAATACAGGACGGTAGTGATGGCAGTCACACTCTAATATATGGCAGTGCAACTTTGATGTATGGTGTGTTCCTTTGATGTTTTCTTAACAATTATGATGTTTCTTGATAATGATATGGAAGCAACTCTCCAGAGATAAATCATTCAGTTCACAAGCTAAGTTGTGAACTAACTTGTGTTGGCCCTAGGAAGCCTGATGTGATTGATGATGATATCTCATTCTCATTGTACTATGTATCTTAGCTAAACAACTAATGAATATCGAATAGAAGAAGAATCTGGTTGGGCTTTCCCCCTTGCGGGGTTTTTCCCTGGTCTCTAACCTAAATCTCAGTGTCTTTATTGTGTATGATTTTATTTCGTTGTTCCTTATTGTTTCGCTGCATTGTTAATGTTTATTGTTGTCTCTACATAAATTTTAATGATGTTATGATGATATGGGGTGAATGTAATATGTAAATGATGGAAAAGTTTGAAAATGCAATTATCTACAACAAAGAACAATGTAGCCCTAAAACTTAACATCTGCATGATTAGGGTGTTATTTCTCATGTGTGCCGAAAGTTTTTGTCTATGTTACAAGAGGTTCGAGCCCTAAACAGGAGCAGATATGAGCTCGTTCCAACTTGGCGCAAACTTGTGATTAGCGGCCAAGATACCTAGTATGTTAAAATTGGAAACTAGGGCCAAATTCCAACTTGGGACAACTCATTTGATAGAGATGATGATTGCACTGGAGTCCTCTTTTCGAGAGGTCCAAGATTGATATAAAGATCATCTCATTCGGACAAGCAGAAGTGTGATTTTGAATTTCTACCCACACATGTGCAAATTGTTCAGGTCGATTTCATCGTTATGCAGGCTCAAGAAGCCCAATGGATGTGTCTCTTCACCCACAAGAGACCTCACACCTCATTTGGATATCCATCACTCACACATTCTTCTCTCTCTTTATCAAATTGGTTCGTACAGCTTGGGGAAGCCTCTCTCACATGTGCAGCTAGGAGGACAGAAATTTTGGGTAGAAATTATAGGCCGAATTTCAGAGAGTTTGACCAGCGCTAACCAAGGAGATTTTGACCAATTTTCATTATGGCTTTTGGGGCTGAATTTCATTTTCCTAAGGCCACATTGACTGGCACAAAAATCGAAGTTCTCTGGGTTGTTTGCACTGCGTTGACCACGGGCCTATTTAACCGCAAAGTTGACCATATATTGACTGAGTTTGACTAGAGTTTGTGACTATTTTGGGTTGACTTTGACCATTCCTGGAGGCCATATTTGACTGCCTTTGACCAAGCTTTAAAGGAGGTATTTGACTGTTGTTTTGACCAATGTTGACTTTCTGGTTAGGGCTGAAGTTTGACTACAGAATTTGACAAGGCTAATTTGACATTGTATTGGGCTACTCAATTTGACTTTTGTACTCTCTCTCTGCTGAACTATTGAATAATAAGAAGAAGATTTGATCAATGGGTTTTCCCCACATTGGGGTTTTTCCCTTGCATTCACCAAATCTGGTGTCCTCTTGTCTTGGCTTTTCTTTTGCATTTTGTTTTATGTTCTATCTGCATTTACTGTCAATGTGATTAATGGTTAATGTGATTGCTACTGGAAATAATTGGAAATTGTTATTGGGCTACTAAAGGAACATTGAAGTAAATTGTCCTGAACATAGAACATATCATTGTTATCTAAAATTAACATAGTAGGACAACGCAAGTGATCAAGCCTAGACGAGAAGGGTTTGCACAAGTATTGAAGTAGCTTGGAGGATAAGTTGTAGGGCTGACATATAGTTGTGCAAGTGCCCTAACCAGGGCTGCAACCTCAAAACTAAAGTGTGCATAGGGTTGAGTTGTATAAAGCAGAGTTGACATCCTATGCAGAGGTATGCATGGTTTCTTTCATGGTGATTTTTTGCTAGGTCGATGAGATTCAATTTGAATAGAATTAGGAGCAGCCTAAGAACAAATTGTTTGGAGGACTGTGGTGCCTTGCTTCAAACCCTAAGTGCAAAGGGCAAAAGGGCATATTTGTCTTTCTTAGTGGGCGGGTGGTTTGGAGCTCTAAGGGATGACTTTTGGAGGAGCTAAAGGGCAACCAACAAGGCTAGTCATCAAGCCCTAGTCCATTGAGTTGTAGAGGTCATTTTTAGGGATAAGAGGGCAACCTCCAAAGCCCTAAGCCTATCATCTTTGGAGCAATAGTATAACAAAAGTGGGCAGTGTTGTGATGTCCCTATGTGCTAGCGTCCTTGAAGGAAGAAGGAGCAGTGAGTGGGCCAAACTTCAATGACCTAAAGGAGCAGTGATCATTAATAGTGCTAGATTGTGGAGCTTCAGATTGGAAGGCAAAGGACCACCAGAAGTGTTCAACGTACGTGGACTAAAAGGACTATGGATGTGCACCATCAGAAGTAGGTCAGTTGTACTTTGTTTCAAGTAGATTGGTCATCATAGTTGTTGATACCAAGCCTCAGTTGTTTATCAGGGTTGATTATAAGGGCCATGATCCTTAGTATGGGAGCCCTGAGATTGTTGTATTAATATTTGTAATATAACAAGTGTTGGGTTGAAAATTTGTCTTGTGTACTAGTTGATTCACTAATGTTTTTATTGCACTATACAAAGTAGAAGTGTTGTGACACTTGAGTGTGTTTGTGTTCGATATTTTAGACTCAAACCAGATTCTTGAGTGGCATGGAAAAATCAACACGCCCTTGACTTTGACCATGTTTTTGATAGGAGATTAAAGAGTCTTTCAAAGTGACAAGTTCAAAAGTGGATTTTTCTCCTATTCTAATGAGTTACACTTTCCACATCAACTTTGAAAATGGAAAAATCATTTGGGTCCTCAATTATATATAGGTGAAAGTAAAAAGGCCATGCTTGTGATGGTTGAAGGTTAAAGGTTTGAAGGACAAAAGAAGAGGAATGCCTTGCAAACTTGTCGACATTGATTACAACACCTAACCCAACAAGAACATCGAGAGAGCCATGTTACCCACCATTTTTTGGGTGATATCCCTAGGACATTTTTTTTCCATGATGGTCCTCATCTGACAGCCAACAGCCCTTCACAACCACCAACTAGCTTGATGGGTCATTCCTCCGCCATCTGAGCCAGCCATCTGGTCCCTCACCCAACTGTCATGATCGTATGTTTAAAGGTGGGCCTCCCAAACTAAAGGTATGCCTTGTTATTTGGTAATTGAGTATTCTAGTTTATTTAACATGGACACTTTGGGCATGGATTAATGGGGGGATTTGGTGGAAATAGTGGTCTAGGTATGTGTTGTTGTCCCCTAGGTCTCTTTTGGGATGTTAACCTGGCACCCTAATCTCATGGGATCTTTCTTACTGACCTATTGGTTTGGATGGTACTACATCGGAAACTCGAATTTTGGTTGCATACTCCTGCTCCCTGATTCGCAAATATTACTCCCCTTCCACTCATTACACCCCCAATCATCTCTCCTCCCACCTAGATCCACATTCCTCCACTCGGTCCACATAGGGTCAGCCACCCCCCTTCCCTTGCCCCACAGCCTGGAATGATGCCCAAAGGTTGATGCAACTGAAAGAAAAAGAAAAAACATAATTGGTCACATTCAATAGAAAATTGTACCACAAAATGGAAACGATGGTTAGGACAAAAGCATTTAGCACGTGGGAAAAAGCCATGACGTGAGCTCTACGCCATTCCATGGCCACCAACTTGGTTCCTACATGGCCCTTGATGAGCCTCCTTTATCATTCAAGAGCCCATGATTGTACCAACCCCCAGTGGACAATGAACTACCCCACCTTATAAGGGGGTATCCACTGTTATACTTTACGCATCATGCTCTCATTACCTAGAACCCTGAGTAGTTAACCAAAGAAAATCATAAAAAGGGAAAAGGCATATGAAGGGTGGAAAAATCAAGTTCGGGGTAACTCATGCATGAAGATTGCTCCCTCCTAAACATTATTTACCCAAGTGTGGGCTTCATTTTTATTAACTACCCTTGTACCGTGGCATGTGATCCAAGTTGCACCCTTTCATTCCCTACTCCATTCCAGGTTAAACCTATTTGGAGCTAGGAGACATTAGCACATGCCAAAGCCCACTATGGAAGGGCATGCCATTATGGAGTGCTCACTTGTTATCCA
The DNA here is from genome assembly GCA_000404065.3 of Pinus taeda. Classification (NCBI taxonomy): domain Eukaryota; kingdom Viridiplantae; phylum Streptophyta; class Pinopsida; order Pinales; family Pinaceae; genus Pinus; species Pinus taeda. The sequence goes on from APFE031297503.1 coordinate 177,938, forward strand.
TGTTTTATAAATTCTTTTGCTTGTTTTCTTTAATGACATGGTATGTTGGAAGCCACGAGAACGCATTGGATCTTATGCAAGATTGTAGGTGGTTTCCATTTGGGTTCGGTGTCCCTATACAGGGTCCTGACCAATGTTTTAAAACTCTGACTCCGACTCGGAAACGGTCGAGGGTTGACTCTGGCTCTGACTCTGACTTGGTATCGACTTAGCTGGTTTGATTTCAATGACTTAGTCGTTGTAGAAAATACATTAAATTTTTTTTTTTAAAAGAAAAACATAATTTTAAAGATTTTCATTCATGTTTCGAAACACAAAGATTTAGAATATAGATAGAAGACAACATATGATCAAAGTAGGCTCATGAATATATCCATTATATCAAAATGGCACCCAGTGCATTGTACAATACATACATGATGACGATATAGAGATCAAAACAAAAACACATGACCAAGGAGGCTAGAAATGGCCTCTACAACAAAAGTAAATTGTGAAACATCACTAGTCACCACTGACTAGTACTACAAGCCACTGCTAGAGGAGCCAACATCATCTGGCTCAACCTCTGAATTAGAGTCAGACAGGGAAACCCATGGCTCCTCCTCATCATCATCTCCAACTGCAACTATAGTAGTGGTAGCACTCGCAGGCTGTGCAGCAGTTGCATGCTGAGATAGACGAGATATGTGCTTCCGTCGTGGCTGAGCAAAGGAAGCCCCTGCAACTAGAGGACTTGGGGCTAGGCCTGAGGCTGGTACAAGTGGATCTGCATTCAACTGAACATTTCTTCAAGTGATGCCACCGCCTATAAATCCAAATCAAGATGCTCATCAGAATCAAACTCTGTTGGAGGACTCTCCACTACCCAATCTGATGTTGGATCAATATCTTCCAAACAATGGGATCTGAAACAGGTCTTTTGTTCAGCAATTGGTTGTGTTTGAGCCGGAGATTGTATTGCACATAGACTAGATCATTTAATCGTTTTTGATCCAAACGGTTTCTCTTCTTCATGTGAATCCTCTCAAAGATCGACCAATTGCACTCACACCCAGTAGCACTACAAGTTTGACTCAAAATACAAATTGCAAACTTCTGCAATTGACGACAATGGCTACAAAAAGCCTCCCACCATTGTGTTGCAAAAAACATAGTAGTGTAATGAGTTAGCTCAAGTTTCAACTTTCAACAAATTATATCCAACTTTCAAATTATAAATAATTTAACAAAATAAGTATTAAGAATTTGAAAATTGAAATTTTTGTTTACCTGGCTCATCTACTTCCCTTGCAATCTTTGCTAGGTTCTTCCCAAAGGTACATGCAGCTTTGTTGAAGGTTGTGATCTATCGATGTATTTCCAGTTGATCACACTCCAATAGGATCATGTGATCAATGCAGTCAATCAATCCATCTCTAACCTCCCCACTCAAAGTTCCTGCCCCCAAAGCTTTATAATGATACCGTGGGTTCAAAAAATATCCAGTTGCATGTACAGGGCGATGGAGTTGATTGTTCCATCTTTCATCAATGATTTCTCAAATGGGCCCATACTTAGCCACTCTATCCTTGTATGTCCTCTTTATTTGCTCCTTTGCTTGATCAATAGCCTCATAAATAAAGCCCATAGCCAATCTTTCCCCATCCACCAACCGCAACACCTTAACTAGTGGCTCAGCAACCTTCACAATCTCGACTGCCTTTCTCCAAAATATTTCTTCATTAACTTTCTTTTTCAATTCTTTGCCTTCCTGTTTGAGAGACCACTGGCTTTGATTCCATTCATCACTGGAAAACATCTTTTGCAAGTTTCTATATTATGAAAGCATAGATTGCAAAGTCAAAAAATGAGTTGCAAATCTAGTGATGGCAGGCCTAATAATATCCCTGCCCCTTGTGTGTCTCCTCATCACACTCAAAATACATGAATGGTTGTAAATAAATTTTGTTATGCTTTTGGCATGATCTACAATGTTTTTGACCCTATCTAATTTGCCAATATCCTCAAGCATAAGGTCTATGCAATGTGTAGCACATGGGGTCCAAAAGATGGTTTTGTGTTTTTCCTCTAACAGTTTACCAGCAAGAACATAGTTAGAGGCATTATCTGTGATGACTTGAACAACATTAGCCACCCCCACCTCCTCAACAACCTCATCCAATAGATGAAACAACAATTGTCCATCTTTCACCCTATCAGATGCATCAACTAATTTTAGAAGCATGGTTCCTTGCGGGTAGAAGATAAGAAAGTTTATGATGGTACGGTTCCTTTGATCAGTCCATCCATCTGACATGATGGTACATCCTGTTTTTGCCCATGAGTTTTTGAAATCTTTCAAATACTCATTAATGGAGCAAATTTCTTTCTGCAAACAATACCCCCTTAACTCATGCATGGTAGGGCCTTGAAGCCTTTTCCAGCAGCAAATATGGCATCAAACATCAACTCATAATATGGTGAATGGGAAGCGTTGAAGGGGATATCAACATCATACCACGATCTAGATATGTAATCACAAGCAGTCTCCCTCAATTCTTTCTTCCAATGGTCATCTAAAGTGGGTTGCAAAGTTCTACTAGCTTTAGGACCATGTGCATCTGATGGAGAGCAGGGTGTGACAGTGAAATAACTTTTGATATTCATATCACCCTTCTTTTTCATTTTACCCTTACCCTTTTCTTGAAGACTCCAAAGAGGGAGGAACATAGGGAAAGGGGTTGGATGCATCAATACAAGGGATAGAAGAAGAACCCTAAAAATCAAAATGGGGGTTGGTAGCTGTTGACCCTGCAGCCTACACCTACTTACAAGTCAGTGAAAAAATCCTTCAACCCCACAAGACGTGATTGGTGGTAGGGAACTCAAAGAAGGGGTTGTCACACTAATCCCGACTCTCTGTTTGAGCTATCTCCTAGGTTAGCTAAGGGGGGGTGGTCCCTAATGAAAAGTTAATTTAAAAAGGATGTGAGTTTCTAAGAGAATTGTTAGAGTTAAACAGATTATCTCTTTAAGATTTGTAAGCAAAAAATTGATATGAGCAATAACCATCATAAGATAAGCATGAAAAACATAAACAACCAGTGCCTTCCAAGTATTTCCTCTTAAAGAAATGAAATTGTATTTTGCTTAAAATGAAGTGAAATGCTTTCAAATGGAAAGCCAAAATAACCCTAAAAAGTGAAACACTAAATTGTTAGCACAAGATATTATAAATGCTTTCAAGATGAATAAGTCTACAAATCAAAGCATGGAAACTATCTTGCTCAAAAGGATACAAAAATAACTCAAATGTTAGACCAAGATGACAAAAAAGTATGTTAAAAAAATAATCTACAAGAGGCTAAGCCAAAGAGAATGAGCAAGCTCTCCTCTTTGACTAGCAATGACTTAGCTCTTTGAAATAGTCAGATATTGATAAATGAAATACAACACGTAAAAAATCAACTTTTTCCAAATTTGATATTTTGATGCAAGAAATAAAAGCTTTAAGAAACTTGAAAGAATCCTTGCAGGGCACAAATAAGATATAGATGAGACTTTCGAATTCAAAACATGTAGGTTCTCCTTGAATATTTTTCAAGAATGGGTTGATTCCTTCGAGAATTTCCCCTCACGCTTGAAAAGCTTGACCAAATAATGATTCATCTACAAAACTTCACCACAAATCATTAAATCGACATGAAATTAAATAAGTGCAGTGGAAAGAATTCCTAGAAATACATCTATTATCCACTAGAAGATTTCTTTTCCTAAAGCAAATAATTAATTCTTAGCTAATATGAGATAGATGCATACTAACATAACTTGAAATAAGCATGAAAGAAATAATGACATGAGGAAATAAATAGAAGCATAACAAGTCAAGAATTTACCACACATGCAAGGAGAAGAACACCATCACGCTTTACCCCAAAGACTGTTGTATTATATTGCAAGTAGTGAGTACAATCCCGCAGAGTCTCCTCAAGCACAATAGCTCATATTACACGATAGAATGTAAGAGCCCATGGCTCTATTATATAGAGAGTTGGAAGCAAATCCCAATGAAGAATGACAATGACAAATGGCATTAGAGCCAATCCCAATGCAGAAGTGATTAAACAAGTGGCATGAGGTGACAATCCCAAAGAGAAATTCGAATTTGTTGGATGGAGCTCAAATGCCAAGTGTAAAAATCCAATTTTGGCAAGTGGACATCATTTTCTTCTTCCCTTATGTGCCAAATTTGAATTTTATGATATAATGACAATTGTATATGGGTGGTAACCCATGTGAGGACAATTTCCCACAAAAATCTCAACCAAATATTCTCCCAAATCCTCCCAAATGTACATTAACTTCACAAATTCGAATTTCTAAGTAAGCAACTTTCTCCTTTAATGCTAGAAATTTGATTTTATTTGAGCATATGTCATTTCCTTGATTTTAGGAGTCCACATCACCTTGGGACTTCACTTTAACTCTCCCATAAATTTCCACCTCATTTCCATAACATTTAGCATGTGTGGATATTTATTTTTCTCCATTTATTTAATTTTTGGCTTAATTAATTGCCAGATTTCCCACTAAAATTAAGAAAAGTGGGTTTTGAGGGTTCAAAACACATTTTTAACCCATCAAAGTGTGTCATAGTAGAAAGTTGAAGGTGAGAAATGTAAATTTCATTACTCATACCCCATACAACTTCTCTAAACATCACTTATTACATTACCAGTACAATTTTATTTGCAATTTTTGACCTACAGGAAATCTAAAAAATTAAAAATGACTACCTAGACCTAACCAAGTTCCACGAAATTTTTTGTGTGACCTAGTATGGTAACATACATCGACTCTAGACACTGAAATGTGTTAGGGGCTCAACCTTCAAACCGTCACCCCGGCTTTGGGGTGAAAAATGAGTGAAAAAACCTAGAAAATTATCCCCCTCTGAAAAATAAAGGATAATTAACTAGATAAAAAAAAACGCTCCAAGGTGTATGCATTTACTGATCAAGTCCCAACATCCTAGGCCTGTTACATACTCAAAACTCATCATTACTAGTATCACTTATCACAATTCCCCACAGGGTGTGGAATTTGGGTACAAGAAAGATGATGAGAAAATAGAAGTAGAGTTAAAAAACTCTATCGACTGATGATATCTGATGGTACAAGTGTCCTTTGAATCATCCTTGAGCATCGAGTCTTCATATAATCATCAGGTGCCACTCCAGTGGTCAACAGTAACTATCATTTTTTGTATACTCCTCTTCCTCCCAATTTCAACCTCTATTTCTTTTCGCCTAGCTTTTTCTTCTTGAAACTTCTCAAAGCTATTTAAAAACTTCTTCCTAATCTCACCAATTTGTGGTGATTCACATGGAGTAATTTGGCCTCTAATCCTTGCCAAGTGTTGTTTTAGCCCATTAATGCTCCCAAGACCCCCGTTAATTTTTCTATGGAAAAATTTGCAATGCATTTGATTATCAACCATTTCATCATATGCGCAAGCAGCATCTTTCACTCTAGGAGCCATTTTTTGACTTGGATGTAAGGAAAAAATTCTGAAAATGAAAAAAATAAAAAATAAAAAATAAACATTGCTTCAATGTTCATTTATTTCACAAAAAAAACTCTTTTCAATATCTAGATTTGCACAAAAAAAAATAAGGAAGAAAAGATTTTAGAAGTGAAAAAAAAATACCTCTAGGCACAAACTACCTTCTCAAAGTTGCTTCAACAAACCAACTCCTCAATGCTGCTCCAATGGCTGCCTAAGAAGCTCCTCACTCCTGCTCCAATGCTTGCCCAAGACTCCTCAACTCTTCACAAACTCCTCACAAATTCTCACTCAATTGCAATGAGATGGTTGTGAGGAAATGAGAGGGGTTGAGTAGCTTTTATAGGGTGTGGGAAAGGGAAATGGACCCCAAAGAACCCAAACGTAGAAAAGAATGGGCTTTGGGGTCCCCAAAAAACACAACAAAAAAAAATCGCTTTTCAACCGCACCCACCGAGCTAGCCAAGTCAATCACTGACTCAATCGGCTCAGTAACAACTCGGTCTGCCAAATCGAACTGGCCGCCGAGCCAACTCGGCCAGGCTTTGGCTTGGTCGGGGTTGGCCGTTTTGGAGTCTATTCGGAAGATTCTTAAAACATTGGTCCTGACCCCAGAGAGCTACATTGGCACATATATGGTGTGTGCAGAGAGCCATGGGCCTCCACAGCAGTAAACATCATTCCACGGATCCCCACAACCATTTAGAGATTGTTAGTGGTTCACTTATTGGACGAGGAAGATGCACCTGATCCATCATGCCCAGTTGGCCCCAGAGTTGCACCATACACTTGGTAGATGATCCAGGACTTGTACGATGATGTGGCATCACCTACAACATCATCCTAGCCCTTGTAGGCAATCTACAGGCATATTCGATTTGTTTGGATGCCCATGAAGACACTTGTGTGCCCCCACATGTCATTTGGAGCACCACAAGTTATTACAAGGGGCCAACCCCTTGTCCACTGCTTTTGGCAGTTCAACTACACATTATGACACATATAGATTCCATTAGGCCTCCTCCAAGACCCAACGACATGCACTATTCATTATTCAACGTCTTGAGAGGCTTATTCTTTTGTTTATGAGCTAGTTTGGTGGGCTTGTCACCAAAAGTTAGTTATTTTGCACATTATTTTCTTGTAGGGGCTAATGTAGGTGTTAGAAAATATAACTATGTTCAGTCTTCAATAATGTACTTGTCGAAAGAATAAAGAAAAGAATTTTTTTTATTATTATTGTGACTTATTAAATCATGGGTTTCATGCTTGGGTCACCATGTTTTAGGTCAAAGTCCCCATTGAAGACTTCTAGGATTTATTCTGAGTCTATAGAGTCATTGTATATTTAAAGAGAGTCGAGACCCTTCCTGGGATCTTGAATCATGTAAAAAGGTTAAGTATTGAGTCAAATATGAATTATGTAACCTCCACACCATGTTGGCCTAAGAGAAGATCAAGTCGACCTAAGAACTCTATTTGACCCCACAAGAAGCCTATAAAAGGAAGATCATCGAATTAATTTGGAGGATTATTCTCTCATCAAGTTCGAATTCTATTGTAGCTAGGAAGAAGTGCGAAAATCTCTTGTTGTTGGGCAAAAGTGTGAAGTTCTCTTGTAGTTGGGAAAAGTTGCGAAGTCCGTTGTTGGGAAGCCGAAGTGAATGCGAGTGTGGAGAAGTCTAAGGAGACAAGAAAAATCGAAATTTTGGTATCTCCCTCTCTCTATTTCATGTCCTGGATTGGGAGATCGAAGTCTTCCAAGTTTCACTATTGTCGGAAATTGCCCGTTGCCATAAGTTGCTGCATAGTCGAAGTTGTTGGGAAGAGGTCAAAATTCTGGGACGCTGACTTGGTGTGGAGGGAAGGTCTGGTCTTGGTTTAGGGTGAAAAGTCTCAAAGAATAGTATTGAAAGGAAGAATTACCTTAACTAGTTTTCCCTCGAGTTGGGTTTTTCCCTGGCATCTGCCTACATCTGGTGTCTATTGTTTTATGTTCTACTGATTTTGGTAATTGCTTGAACTAAAGAAAGAAGATATAAAGAATTATAATAATAAGAAATATCACAAGTAATTATCAAGAAGAACAAAATCTTTACTGCCTTTCTAATTTTTTAACATGGTATCAGAGCTTTGGTGAAGAAGGAAGAAATAGGCAATCTCAAGCACTTAATCCATTCATAGATACTATCTCACAAAAGGATTCTATTATATTCAAGGAAGATGTCTAACTTAATCAAGGGTGAGAACAAACATGAAGGAGCATCTAACTGCAGATCTTGGAAGAAGAGGATTGACCACATCTTGAGAAGAACAAGGTGTTGGATTTGGTAAAAGGAAATGTAAAGAAACCTACAAAAGAAGCCAGTGATGTTGACAAAGCAAAATTCAGGGATTTAGAATTGGTGGCTATGACTCTGATGGTAGAAGGGATAGTAGGCAATCTTGTCCCATTCATAGCTAACATCAATCATGCTCAGGAGATGTATGGAGCCTTGTCAAAGTTGTTCACTATTAAGAACATTGGTCAAGTAGCAAGTTTGAAGAATGAGCTGAAGACTACGAAGATGACTAAAGAAGATATTGTGGCAACCTTCTTTGTGAAGATAGCTAGACTCAGGGATGATCTCTTGGCCATCGATGAGATTGTTCCAAACAAACAACTAGTGATCACTACTCTATTAGGATTGCCATCCTCTCCTTAGGATTGCTCTATTAGGGTGCATTTGTTGTAGGTCTCAACAGTTGGAAGGTAGCTCCCACCTTTTATGGACTGCCTGTAGTCAAGAAGAATTAAGGATCTCAATGGTTGCCAATCTTGAATAAGTATCAAAAGCTTATGTTGCTCATCATAAAGGAAAGATATCAAAGGGACCGAGGAAGAAAGTTGACATGTTCAAGATATAGTGCTATCAATGTCATAAGAAGGTTCACCACAAAAGTGACTACCCCGAGAATCCAAAGAATAAGAAGAGAGGATGAGATCAAGCCAACCTTGTTGTAGAACGAGACTCAAAGAATGTCAAGCCCAAAGAACCTGACATTAGGGACTTGCACTATTAAGTCCTTTGCTTTACATATCTTGTTTTATATGTTTCAGAATCTATAGGTTTTTAACATATTTTGTGAAAGACATTTTTGTATTGTTTTAAGTTTGTAGGTTTCCCTCAAGCTTTGGAGGGAACCCTCAACAACTCCCAAAGATAAGCATTTCATGTCTTTTCAATTTTGGGTTCATGTACTCATTTAGTTTTGATTATATTAAATACTAATCACCTTTCTCCCTCTGTTGTCTTGACTAGGGAAAACCTCTCAAAGAAGGAGGATCTCTCAAGACAAGGTTAGTCAAGAAACAAAGGTATGCGTTGAATACATTGATTGCAAGGATTATTAATTTGATGATCTATTACTAACTTTGTTTTGACTCGCTGTATTGAATCTTAGTGATTCTTGTTTGGGTGATTCATCTCTTGATAAATCTACCCACCCCACTCATATTCTTGATTGACTATGTAGAACCCCAGACAAGTTCTAGAAAACCCTAACCGAAGGGTATGCTATTATGAATGTCTGAAATCCGAAAAGTTGATTAGGGATATTGTGAAATGCTAGTTGAAGTCTTATTGATGATAACATGTTTGGGATTTTGGTATGATCAGGAAATCCTAACTTGTTAGAGTTGAGTGATAAGGTTTAAAATCCTTAAAACTTTGAAGTTTTGGTAATATAGGGTTTTCTATGTTTCTACATTAGAACCATAGCTCATTAGGGTTTGGTGGAATGTGTGAGCAAAATCCTTATATTGTCTTAGAAATGATTTCCTTGGTATGTGTGTGTTTGTCTGATCAAACCCTAGTGTAATCTAGATCGTTGTATGTCTAACTCTTATTGATCATTGTGAAGTTGGGTTTGACTAACACATGATATGAAATGTATTTTCATGGTGATGAAATCTAGGCACATATATAGATATGTCCTTACGGATGAAATCCTAGGTTGATATTATTGGACATATGATATGCTTATAAATGATATGAATTCCTAGATATGTGTGTTGACCTAGTCATTGATGATCATGAGCCTTAGGATTTAATGGAAATCCTTGTCTGAGATTCTAAGATGACAACACTTCGAAATTTGGGGTTTTTATTGCTAAATCCTAGTGAGGTTAAACTGTCCAGTAGGTATGATATAACAATCTAAAATCTATTTAAATGATTGTTGGAAAATGTAAATCTAGGGTTTTGCAGTTAAATCCTAGTAATGACATTGTCTAATATGTGTAATATAACAATATGAGATCTATGTATTTAATGATTGTTGAGACTGTGAAAATAGAATTCTAGGGTTTTTGGAGTTGAACCTTAGTCAAAGTAAAATCTCTTAAATATGATGATTTGAGATTTGTGCAAGATTGTTGAGATTGTGAAATGGGAATTCTAGGGTTTTGGAGTTAAACCTTAGTCGAAGTAGAAATCTCTTATACATGATGACTATATGATAATTTGAGATCTCTGAAAGATTGTTGAAATTTGAATTTTTTGGTTAAGAAACAATGTGGAAAAAGTCAGGATTAAATCCCAAAAACGCAATTTTTTTGGCTAGCCGATTAAATCAGCCGATTTTTTCCCAGTTGAAAAAGTCGGGATTAAATCGGGACTTTTTCCAAAAAATCATGAATGAGGTAGTTTCTTTAACGATTTTTTTATTGAGGATTTTATTGAAAAAGTTGGGATTTTAAAAAAAAATGAATATTTTTGTATTTTTTAAATTTTGTCGACTTTTTCAAAATCCTCCTGTCTTAACGACTTTTTCAATATGTGGACCCTTGTCGATTTAATCCCGACTTCAACTTTTTCCGCATTGGTTAAGATTGATTGATCGGAAATCTAGCATTTGCAACTAACCCTAGTGGTAGTTGGTCATGTTAATGACTGATTGATGGAAAATCTAGGGGTTGGAACTAACCCTAGTGAAAGCTGGTCAGGTTAATGACTAAGTTGGGATTGACTTTGATTGATTTTGTATGAAACCTAGGATTCGTATGAATCCCTAGTGAGAAGTCTTAACATATGTATTTTGAAAGGTTGTTAGATGCTTTGTAGATCTATATTTGTGTGAATTGTTTCTAGGGTTTGCTATATGTTGTAGTAAGGTATGTCATACCATTGGAAGTCACATTGAAACCCTAGATGGAATGAAAGTTGAAGTAATTTAGGGTGTATGACAAACTCCCTAGCTAGATGTTGAAGAATATATGTCTCTTGTTTTTAAGTTTGGGTATCTCATATGTATAAAGATGAAATGCTTCCATGATTTTGATATGGCTAACATCATGCTTATATAGATTTGGTTGTACTTGTTATTTAAGTTGTGTAGGTACACAATCATCAACTTGGTGAAGATGCTCTCTGATGTGATAAGCATGATAGGAATGATGATAACTCTGATGAAATGGTTGGAAGCGATGAAAGATTCTCCGATGTTGAAAAGAAGTTGATCTCCCGAAAGGAAGCATGAATAAAAGAGATCTCCCTAATATTAAGAGGGAGATCGGATAAAGAGGTGCTTCCTGATTGAGAGGGAGGGCATAGCTTGGTGTTAATTAAAGAATGAATTTCGGAGGATATGTTGTTGCATGAGAAGTAGGAAGGAAAACATACGATTAAGCAATCGTCTGTCAAAGATTTAGTTGATAGTCCTACTATGGAAAGTTCAGAAGCAACATCAAGTTGTCTGAAAGACCCCGAAGGTTTGTATTTGATTGTGTACGTATGAAAGTATATTATTGATTGGGGTTGTGTTTGTACAGGGGAATCTCTCGAAAGATTTGATAGGATGCTAATTACCAATCAGTTTGATTGGGAGAGATTGGTCATTCTTGATCTGTTGGATCAAGGGGTGTTGAGGCTTTGTGAGTGAAGCATTGCCTGGGAAGACACCTGGTTAACACTTTGTGTTGATGTCTGAGTCCCAAAGTTGGAAAGGTGGTGTTGATCAAAGAGCTCTATTTTGGATACACACCTGGATTTTTGGGTTGATGGTTAGCAAGTAACCCTGAGGGTACCTAATGGGGCTAAAAACTTGAGTCCATCTTAGTCCCACCTGGATAGATTGCCCTGGTCAAGAATCTAGTCCATGGCATTGCGATGCCTAAACTATTGAGTGATTGTTTGGATAGATTGCACTGGTCAAGAATCTAGTCCATGGCATTGCGGTGCCTAAAGTTCTTCAAGGTTGATATAGTTTGTGATTTTCCATTGTATATGTACATTATGAATACCTCCCTGGTTAAGAAGGGGTGTTGTAAAATGTAACTATGTTCGGTCTTCAATAATGTACTTGAGTCATCATGTAATGTACTTGTCAAAAGAATAAAAGAAAATTATTATTATTATTATTGTGACTTATTAAAGCATGGGTTTCATGCTTGGGTCACCATATTTTAGGTCAAAGTCCCCATTGAGAACTTCTAGGATTTATTTTGAGTCTATAGAGTAATTGTACATTTAAGGAGACCCTTCTTGCGCTTTTGAATCATGTAAAATGATTAAGTATTTAGTCAACTATGAATTATATAACCTCCACACCATGTTGGCCTCAGAACCCTATTCAACCCCACAAGAAGCCTATAAAAGGAAGGTCATCAAATTCACTTGGAGCATCATTCTCTCATCAAGTTTGACTTCTCTTGTAGCTAGGAAGAAGTGTGAAAAACTCTTGTTGTTGGGTAGAAGTGAGAAGTTCTCTTGTAGCTGGGAAAAGGTGCGAATTCTATTGCCGAGAAGTCGAAGTGAATGCAAGTTTGAGGAAGTATAACGAGACAAGGAAAATTGAAATTTTGGTGTCTCTCTCTCTCTGTTTCGTGTCCTAGGTTGGTAGATCGAAGTAAGTTTCATTGTTGCCGGAAGCTACCAGTTGTCGTAAGTTGCTGCATAGTCGAAGTTCCTAGGAAGAGGTCGAAATTCTAGGAGGCTAACTTGGTGTGGAGGGAAGGTCTAGTCTTGGTCTAGGGTGAAGAGTCTCAAAGCATACTATTGAAAGGAAGAATTATCTTGACTGGGTTTTCCCCTCGAGGAGGCTTTTGCCTTGGAATGTGCCTACATGTAGTGTCTGTTGTTTTATGTGCTGCTGCTTTTGATAATTTCTTGATGAACTAAAGAAAGAAGATATAAAGAATCGCAATAATAAGAAATATCACAAGTAATTATCAAGAACAAGAAAATCTTTAGTTCCTTTCTGATTTTCTAACAGTAGGCCTAATTAGCTAAATCAAACTCATTAGAAGTGTATAAATACAAGTGATGTGAATTCATTTTAGCATCATCACTTGGTTGGACTTGTATCTCTTTAGAGAACTTCAGTATCCTTCTTGGTGGATGAAATTTTGGAGCATGGAATGAATTTTGATGTTTGGATCATTTTCTCTTGTCTTGGAGCTTGTTGTTTGGCAAATTTTTTATGGTTGGATATACTCTAATACATGTAAGTACAATTTTAATGCTATTCTTTGCTCTATTTTTGTCACATACATTGCTGTTGGGATTTCTCTATTCTAGGACTAATTTGTTGCATCTATTATTATGAAGTTCTAGAAATTTTATTTCTAGATAGTCATGCTTCATGTCTGGGCCATGTATGATGAATCAATGTTCCTAGGGATATTCCATGGTTGAAATTTATCATGATAAGCCATCTCTTTTGCAAAACGAAGTATGAAGTCTTTAAACATGCTCTCGTTTGCCCTAGTGTTAAGTGAAGTTGCCCTTAAGGCCTCCTTTACCAAGAAAATCATTCTTGACTCCAATCTCCCCAAAGGATTAGGGACTAGTCCACCATAGGTCATCGCCTTAAAACTTATTTTTCTTCACCTTCTCCTCCTCCTTCTAGGTCTAGCCCCATAGGTCACCTAGGGCATCAAATATCTCACAATCTAGCCATCCAAATTTCATGAGATTCCGACAATGGGGTCTTGGGATATCGCAAGCCCTAGCTCAAAGACCAATTCTTGCCCTTCGTTTTGCTTAAGCTAGTTACCTCATATGGATCATTGTGCCACCTTTCATTGACAAAAAATTCTTTGATCCCCTTCTCTTCCCTGATTAGGTCAAGCTCATCATTGGTTGCTAAACCCTCCCCCCTTAACCTAACTTGGGGTCCATTTGGTCCAATGTGGTCCCATTTCCTATCAAAGCTAACTTTTCAAGGATCACTTAGGAATCCAAGTTCCATAAGGATTTTGAGGAATAGGAAGCTCCATTGCATGACATACTCCCTAAACCTAACCCTCAAATCCTCATCAACCTTTCCTAGAAAAACCTTACACCTTGCTTACAAAGCAAGCAAGCCCTAATTATGAGTTTCTCCTTGGAAATGGTGATTGGAATCACTTCTTATCCATTGCATTGATATATTATTTGTAAGTGAGTCCTTATACCAGGTCCCCTCCCATCGATGAAAGTCCGTAAAGAGTAGGGCACATTAGCTGAGGTGACAGTGGACTAAGTCTCCATTGTTTCCCTTGTCCTAACAGTTTCCCCTTTAGGGTTCCCTTCAGGACCCATGCTAGTTTGAGTAGTAACAAGCCACACAATAAAGGCAAACAACATGGGTAACTGACCTTGAGACCTCCTACATGAATCTCAAAGCATTGAACCTCTCAAGCTAGTTTACTAGGCCAAACACACACACACACACACACACACACGCATTGATTACATCAGTTGACCCACTAATATTATCGAAAGACAAAAAATAGTGGCAATCATCATGAGGAATTTACAATAAGATCTCCTACACCAAGCTTACAGCACTCAACCTCCCAAGCTAGCTTATCAGGTCGAGCCATATATATATATATATATATATATATATATATATATATATATATATATTAATATAAGAGAGAAAGAGAGAGAGGCAATCATCATGGGGAATCGACCCTGAGACCTCCTACTCAATATCTCACGTTAGTCCATATATATTGTGAAAATTCTATCACTGCAACAACTGATTTATTTTACCTAATTATTTCTCAATAAGTTATTTACGAAAACCCTTGAGTAAACATTAAAATAAATTCTGCTGCAGATATCACACCATAATACAGAAACAAACACATGCATAAGAATCAACACATCAACACAAACATTTTGGACAATTGTTGGGAAAACCAATGCAAGAGAGGATGATTTTATTATTCAACAATTCTTTAGTACAACTGGGTGCCAAATTGGCTTACCCAACAAAGACAATTTCTCCAACACTTCTCCCAGTCTCAGTGTCAGACTTGCTGGCCTTTGCACAACTCCCAAACCCTTTGCATCAACATTGGGCCTCTTTGCTTCACCCACGCAGGTTGTCCAGTGACTGCATAGTCTAATGCCTCTTAGTTTACCTCTCCAACCCATGTGTTGGTCTTCTAGTGCTGTTTCCGACCCTCTGTTCCATACCTGCTACCTCTTGCTGCTCTCCAGACCACAAGTTCAAATTTCTCAGCTAACCTTGCTCCAGAAATTGAACTGACTGGTCTCCCTCAATGTGTTCTCCAACTGACCCTCAAGCCTCTTCTTATACTTTTCCGTTGGTCCTTCAAC
Organism: Pinus taeda; assembly: GCA_000404065.3. Taxonomy (NCBI): domain Eukaryota; kingdom Viridiplantae; phylum Streptophyta; class Pinopsida; order Pinales; family Pinaceae; genus Pinus; species Pinus taeda. The sequence continues at coordinate 193,082 of APFE031297503.1, forward strand.
GGCCAAGATTAAATCTCTGATCAACGGCTAAGATTAGATTTGGCTTGATCCATGACTTTTGGAACCTTCTAACCCAATTTTAGATTAATACCCATTAATATTTTATTTTTTCCATTAAAAATATTCATTATTTTAATATCTCCCAAACTCGTTAGAATCTACCCAAACCATTTCTGGGTCTTGGAGATCTCATGTGCTTTAGCTTCTCCACCAATTTTCATGGCTAGAGCACATCCGATGCTACCCCAAATCAACACTCCCTCTTATCGAGGATTGTGCTCAAGTAATAATCCATACTAAACATTACTCTGACTATACAGCACCGGCACCTGTGTTGATGCTAGGCCTCCCCGCCCAACATCCTTTGCACTACTGCATCTTGTACTACTGCCCATGGCTCTGCCTCTGCCACTGCTGCATCCATACGTTAACTCCCTATGCATCCGTGTTGCTCCTGGTCCTTTCTCCCAACACTGCATATGCACTGCAGCTCCCTTTGCATCCATGTTGTTGTTGGTCCCTCTTCCCAACACTGCATCTACACTGCAATCTCTTCTCGTCATGTTGCATCGTGCTACCGCTGACTACTACTACACTGCAACATCACCCCCATTTCTGCTACTGAAATGGATTCTTTATCATCCTCATTATTTCCCTGAAATAATCAAACTTTGTTCTTCCAAGGGCCTTGGTGAGGATGTATGCCAGTTGTTCTCCTGTAGGAGTGTAGCTCAATTGTACAGCTCCTCGTTGGACACGTTCTCTGACAAAGTGACACCGGATATCAATATGCTTTCACCGATAGTGAAACACTGGATTCTCAGAGAACTTGATGCAACTCTAATTATCACACATGATCTCGGTCACTTCCATCTTTCTTCTCAATACGTTCACAAGCAGTTTTCTAAGCCATATGGCCTCGCATGAAGTTGTTCTTGCAGCCATATATTCTGCCTCAGCTGAGCTCAAAGCTACGAACCTTTGTTTCCTACTGCACCAGGAGGTCATTCCTGATACAACGTCAAAACAGTACCCAAAGGTACTTTTCCAATCTACTGAACTTCTAGCCCAATCTGCATCAGTGAATCCACTCAATCTGATATCCTTACTCCCGGTGTACAAGAGACCATAATCGACTATTCCCTGTATATATCTAAGAACATGTTTGGATGTTGCCCAGTGCGCCCTCTTCAACTCCACCATGAACTGACTGAGGGTGTTGACAGCATAACAAATGTTTGGCTTGGTATTGCCCAGATACATTAGGGACCCTATGAGCTGCCTGTATAAGGTGGGATCAACATCCTTCTCTTCTGATGCATCAATTTCTTCTAGCTAGTGATCATTGGAGTAGCCATGGCTCTACAATCCTCCATCCTGAATCTCTTCAGAATTTCTATAGCATATCTCCCTTGTCCAAGGAAGATCCCACCTTTTTGCCGCCAAACTTCCAACCCCAAGAAATAATGCATCTGTCCCAAATCCTTCATGTCAAATTCTGTGGCTAGATTCTTCTTATAGTCCCCAATGAGTCCTATCCGGAAGAGATCATCCACATATAATACTAGGATTAGAGGCTCATTCTCTATAACTAGATACTAGAGATTTGGATTTGCGTCACACTTGACAAAGCCCATCTTCTGCAAGTAGCCATCAATTCAACCACACCATGCTCTAAGTGCATGTTTCAGTGCATACAAGGCTTTCTTCAATCTACATACATGAGACTTCTTCTCATGTGTCTTAAACCTTTTGGTTGTTCAATGTATACCTCTTCTTCTATCACCCCGTTTAGAAATGTCGTTTTGCATCCATCTGATGAATCTCCCATCCCATCTGTGCTATAAGAGATATCACGGTTTGAGTAGATGAATACTTGGCTACTAGGGCGAAGGTCTCTTCGTAGTTAATTCCTTTCTTCTGAGCATAACCCTTAGCCATAAACCTGGCTTTGTATTTTACCACACTGTCATGTGCAGCATATTTAATCTTGTAGATCCATCTCGAACCTACCACAAATCTTTCTTGAGGCCTTGGCACTACCTCCTAGAAATCATTCACCATTATGGAATTGTACTCCTCTACCATCGCATCCAACCAAACCTGATGTTAAGCAGCCTCCTAAAAACTGGTAGGCTCCCCGTCCTGACCTATTAATGCTTGATATCTATCTGGTTGTTTTCGCTCCCTCTTATTGTTCCTTGGTGCACCGATGAAATCCTCTGCATCTCGCAGATTCTGGCGAAGTTCCCTGTTCGTTCTTTCTCTGCTAGCAAGTGCTTCTATTAGCTCCTCCTCCTCCTGTGATTTCTCCTGATTCGAGGAAGAATTCCTTACTTCCGTTGGTTGAAGAGGTTTGACCAACGACTCTTCTTTTGACTGCTCCTCGGAAGGCATTTCTCGAGATTTTCTGAAAGCCCTATCCTGCATGAACTTCACATCTTATCAAACTACTACCTTCCTGCTCCCTAGAAGATAGATTCTATATGCCTTAGCGCTCTCACTATATCCCACTAGATATCCTTTCTCTGCAGTTTGATCCAGCTTCTTCCTCTTTTCCTCGAGTATGCAGCAATATGCTAGCTCCCAAACATCCTGAAATGACTGACTTCAGGCATCTTCCCTGTGAAGACTTTCTCTGGAGTAATCTTGCCCAATGCCCGATGAGGAGTTCTATTCTGAACATAGACTGTCGTGTTGCATGCTTCTACCCACAGGAATTTTGGCATATCCTGATCATACATCATGGCCCTAGCTACTTCTACGATAGTCCTGTTCTTCCTTTCTGCTACTCCATTCTACTCTGGATTGTAAGGAGTTGTCCACTCTCTTCTGATGCCCTCCTTAGCACAAAAATCAGTGACATCCTTATCGACATACTCTCCACCAGTATCTGAGCGCAAAAATTTTATTTTCTTCCCAGTCAGATTCTTCACTAAAGCCTTGAACTCTTTGAATCGACATAAAACCTCGTCCTTGGTTTTTAGAAAATAAATCCAAGTTTTCCTTGAGTGGTCATTATTGAAGGTGAGAAAGTACTTGGCACCACTAAGAGCTTTAGTGGACATAGGTTCGCAGATACCTAAGTGTATCAATCCCAGTACACTCTTGGCCCTGTTTTTACTTCTAGGAAAGGTTGCTTTAGCATACTTTCCCAAAGTACATCCTCTGCATACATCATCTCATTCTGTATTAAGATCTGGGACTCCTATTACAGTGTTTCTAAGAATTCTCAGAGCCCCATGGTGCAAATGTCCCATTCTTCTGTGCCATAGTTCATTCAAATCCTTGTCTCCGTGACTGCCTATTAGCGCCATTGGTAATTCTAGTTGTAGTGTGTACAACCTGTTACTTTTGATCCCAATCTGCACTTTCTTTTTCTAGCTTGGGTGTTTGACGTATACTTTCTCCTTGATGAAGAAAATGTCATAGCCTTTGCCTTGAAGTTGTGACACCAAAAGTAAGTTCATCCCCAAACCTGGTACATCCAACACATTGGTAGCACAGAACCACTCTCCCATTTCTGTTTGAAAAACTATGGTACCCTTCCCTGCTGGAGTACACTTTGCCTTGTTCCCCATGGTGATCTGAAAGTTCATCCTCTCCTCCTGATAATCTGAGTAACATTCCCAAATTCCCGTCATATGCCAAGAGGCTCCACTGCCTATAACCATACCTCTGATGATGTAGAGCTAGTCACACAAGCCACTTCTTCTTCCAGCCTGGAAGCCAACATAGAGAAATCGAAGTTATAGTCTCTTGTGCAATTTTCTGAAAAATTTTGCGAGTCTCCTGACGAAGATGCCTCTGCATCATGGTCTCGTCTCATAATTGATTTTCCCTTCATGTCTCTGATTACTTCCTCTGATACCATGTGAAAATTATATCACTGCAACAACTGATTTATTTTACCTACTTATTTCTCAATAAGTTATTTACAAAAACCCTTCAGTAAACATTAAAATAAATTCTGCTGCAAATATCACACCATAATACAGAAACAAACATATGCACAAGAATCAACACATCAACACAGATATTTTGGACAGTTGTCCCCGGAAAAACCCAATGTGGGAAAACCAGTGCAGCAGACGAGGATTTTATTATTCAGCAATTCTTTAGTACCACTGGGTGCCAAACTGGCTTACCCAACAGAGAAAATTTCTCCAGCACTTCTCTTAGCCTCAGCGTCAGGCTTGCTGGCCTCTACACAACTCCCAAACCCTCTGCGTCAGCTCCTGCCTCTCTGCGTCAACATTGGGCCTCAATGTGTCACCCATGCAGGCCCTCCAGTCACTGCACAGTCTGCTGCCTCTGCGTCTTCTTCTCCAACCTCTGCGCTGGTCTTCTGGTGTTGTTTTGACTCTCTGTTCTGTACCTGCTGCCTCTTGCTACTCTCCAGACCACTAGTTCGAATTTCTCAACTAACCCCACTCCAGAGATTGAATTGACTCGTCTCCCTCATTGTGTTCTCCAATTAACCCTCAAGCCTCTTCTTACACTTTTTCTGTTGGTCCTTCAACGGCTGAGATTAAATCTATGATCAACGGCTAAGATTAGATTTGGCTTGATCCATGACTTTTGGAACTTTCTAACCCAATTTTATATTAATACCCATTAATATTTTATTTTTCCTAAGTTTAGACTTAGGACTCCATTAAAAATATTAATTACTTTAATATCTTCTCAAACTGGTTAGATCTGCCCAAACCAATTATGGGCCTTGGAGATCTCATGTGCTTTAGCCTTCTCCACCAATTTTCATGGCTAGAGCATATCCGATGCTACCCTCCAATCAACATATATATATATATATATAATAATATATATAGAGAGAGAGAGAGAGAGAGAGAGAGAGAGAGAGACTCCTTAAGGGGAATCGACAATGAGACCTCCTACATGAATCTCAAAGTACTCAATCTCTCAAGCTAGTCCACCAAGCTATATATATAAGTTACTTTCATATATCACAACCTACTTGCCCCTTCATGAACCAACATGCATCTAATGACAATATGAATACCAAATTCACTCTCTCAATCCACACGAGTCAAGAAAGGAGCAATAACCAATCATGTCTTTAATGCCATGAGATTCTTCAACTAATCGCTATCCTCTAATTAAGAGGTAGTCTGCTACATGCAAATTCTTCAAATGGGTGTACAATATTGAAAAAACTATTATTAAATCTTCTCCAATCTTCAACTTGCTCCAATCATGGTCTAATTGCGTTTAGACTTGTTGGCACTTCCATCATAATCATGACCTCGATTTTATCTGGATCAGTATTCAACCCTCAATTACAAACAATGTATGCAAGTGGAATTCCACGAGCAACTAACAATGTACAATCCTTCAAGGCTATTACACTACCTTCCCTTTTCCATAAATAGATTAACTATCATAAAGACTTCCAGTTTCTAAAATACATAAAAAATAATTCCCTGGAATTTAGTCATTGCATTACACATTCAAAACGGCATTTTATTACAGTCAACAATGGCATATTCACAAACAAAAGGGTTTTATAAATTATCATGCTTAGATATACTAATCTACATTATTTTTGAGATGAACTCTGCCTCTTGAATAATAATATTGCAAAAGCCTAACATCTATGTTTATTTCTATATTTAGCTCTAAATGTTATCTGAGACATAGGAATCACAGAACACATACCTATGCCAACACGAACACCAATCCTCAACTCAGAAGAATCAATATTCCACTCTGTGAATGGCAGTGATGGCTTGCACACAGGCAGTGTCATCGATGCACCTGCCTCTGACAGTACTGAAGTCTGTCTGCCTGACTGATTTCTTTCGATCTCCCCCACATGCAAGGGTAACGGCACACCCTTCTGAGATGAGAGACAAACTTTCTTATAGGTATCACTCAAAACTTTTCTTTCTGTAGAGGTACTTCTCTGGTTGCCAAATCTAGAATTGGATATCTGCAAAAGGAATAATGTTAGCTTCCAAGGAATATTATTGCTAACTTTCATGAATACAAATGACATTTAATTTCAAGAAAATGAAATATTTTGTTGAGGACAGTCAATGAAATGCGGGAATTCCATAAACCTTAGTCCACAGCTTCCATAGATATAGTTATTCATTTAGATTATATTTTTTTGTTTTACTTTGATTTAAGCTATGGGCTTAAATTGGATTGGAGATGCTTTCCACACTCTCTCGCTTTATCGAAAATATTGTAATTTATAGACCCATTAATCATTTTTGCCAGCCAGGACATTTGTAAATTTCCTTCCAAACTTTTCATTCCATTAAATTTTTCAATACATACTAACCTGCGTTGCATGGTTTGAAAACCACTAATTTTCTAATTTTGAATGACTGATATTTTCATAAGTCACTTTGTCTCCCAAAGGAAGGAAGCACTCCTTAGATGGGGCAGCAAACAGTCTTTCTTCTCACTATTTTCACTCAAGAATTTCATGTAGCATTCTTCATCCAACCACTATAAATATCTGCACATAATTCCCATTTATCACAGATAACTCCCAGCTGTAATTTTGCAACTCCCTGCCTGCTATTTGAACACCGACTTCTCCCAAGTATATTCCCTATATGTAAGCTCACCTTTTTTCTAGTACATTTATTTTTCTGTGCATGTTTTCTTCAGCATGGTTGCTTTTTGTTTCAGGCTTGTCGTTTTGCTTCATGAATTTTTTTCATGTACCACTCTTCTCCTCTGTATGTTCTTAGATGCACTGTTTTTAGACTTAAGGATGCACATGCCTTCCTTTCAGATAGTTTATACATGCCGTAGTTTCTTTTCGTGAGATGTATGTATCTTTATGACCCCATAGCTTAACTTTATCATCTATTAACATCTGTAGATTTCAGTCTTTTGGCCAGTTCCTTGATCCTGATATACCACTGTTTGATTATCTTCTCTATACATTTCAGTTTTTCCTTTTAAAAGTGAATAAAATGTTTTCATTTAGTTATGGCAAGAACTTGAACATATTCTGTTTCTGCTATGTATCCGACAAATTCTACCAGTTTCAAAGGAATATCCAATTATCAGGTCAGTTCTATGAACATTTAAGTTTGTCAATCTTTTAGGCAAAATGGCTGAAACAAAAATGATTAACAGTTTCCATTAACATTTCACTGTTCTGCACTACCATGGTAACAGGTACATTATATGTTCCAACATATTTAAAAATGCAAGCCTTTTTCGAGACCTTTTATACAATTTAGATAGTCATTTGGCTGTCTTGTACAAAATTGTGCGTAATTGGATGATCTGTTGGTTATGACTTCAAAGGCAATAACAGATGGACTTTAAATAAGTTTTCAACGAGTTTGGCAGGTTGAACCTTGTTGCAATCCAACTCTATTCAAAAATCTTAAGCTCTAATTTGCTTGATAGGCTATACACATTTATAATGTTGATGACTAGGACAGTGTAATGTTCCCATTTCCAGTTCCCCTTATGATACATTCAGGATGGACTTCTCGGGTTGGTGGCATCCCGTTTTACAGGAGCCAGATTATGTCAATAGAGGTCCCAGAGGGGTTTTGAGAATTTTTATGGAGGCCAATGGAGATTACTTGCTGTATTTCACCATCAAGGTCAGTTCTGCACAGCTTATTCTTGGTTCCTCTACATTCCAACAATTCCCGTAAAACAGGGTTATTATTGAGCCTAACTTAATCAAATACACCTAAAGTGTCATTTTGGGAAGACTATTTGATGAAACACCTTACTGTGATAGCTCATTGGAGCTGGAACGAAGAGATCTACAAAATGGGATGGTGAAAAGTAACTTTTAGTTGCCTGAGAGATCGTAGAGACAGATTTACCATTTTCCTAGATTAAAAGTGACTTTAATTAGTCAATTAAATAAAAAGAGGAAAATGCTTAAATGAGGAAAAAGGCAAAGCGACTAAAATAAAATAAAATAAAAAGTCACTTAAGATAAGGATAAGAAGAGAAGTTTCTAGAGTGGGAAAATGGAATAATAAAATAAAGGCTTCCAGAAGGTTGGAGAGGGATCCATTGGATCTATAAATGGAAGAGAAGCAAATAATTTCGAACATCTTGGGTTTGTGTATTTGTCTTTGGTGAGGTTTGGAGAACCTAGTTCTCAGCTTTAGTAGCCCCATGACGAAAACCTAAGTTGCATGATGTTGATTTTAGGTAGCATCGAATGTGCTCTAGCCATGAAAATTGGTGGAAAGACTAAAGCACATGAGATCTCCAGAACCCAGAAATGGTTTGGGAAGATTCTAACTAGTTTGGGAGATATTAGTAATTAATATTTTTAATGGAGTTCCCAAGTCTATACTTCGGAAAAATAAAATATTAATGGGTATTAATATAAAACTGGATTAGAAGGTTCCAAAAGTCATAAGATCAAGCCAAATCTAATCTTAGTATTTGATTAGAGATTTAATCTCGATCATTGAAGGACCCACAGGAAAAGTATAAGAAGAGGATTGAGGGTCAGTTGGAGAACACACTTAGGGAGACCAGTCAGTTCGATTTCTGGAGCGGGGTTAGCTGAGAAATTTGAACGAGTGGTCTGGAGAGCAGCAAGAGGCAAAGAGTACGGCACAGAGTGTTGGGAACAACACCAGAAGACCAGCACAAAGGTTGGAGAGGCAAACGCAGAGGCAGCAGACTGCGCAGTCATTGGAGGGCCTGGGTGGGTGACGCAAAGAGGCCCAGTGCTGAGTCCTGACACGGAGATGCAGGAGCTGATGCAGAGCATCTAGGAGTTGCACAAAGACCAGCAAACCTGACGTTGAGACTAGGAGAAGTGCTAGAGAAATTTTTCTCTGTTGGGTAAGCCAATTTGGCACCCACTTGTACTGAAGAACTGCTTAATAATAAAATCCTCCTCTGCCGCACCAATTTTCCCACATTGGATTTTTCTGGGGACAATTGTTCAAAATATCTGTGTTGATGTGTTGATTCTTGTGCATGTGTTTGTTTCCTTATTATGGTGTTATACCTGTAGCAGAATTTCTTTAAATCTTTACTAAAGGGTTTTCGTAAATAACTTATTGAGAAATAAGTAGGTAAAATAAATCATTTGTTGCAGTGATACAATTTTCACACACGATACACAGAAACGAGTACGGGTACAAAATGTGACCGCCCCCACCCCCACCCCCAATTTTGGAAACGGGAAAACACGATATTGCATGATACAGAGAAACGGATATCAGTTTCTGAAACGGGTACGGGTATGAAACGTGACCCCCCCCACCCCCCGCTCCCCAAATTTTGTAGACGAGGAAACATGATATATATATATATATATATATATATAGGACATTTAAGAAATAGTATGCACAACCATAAAGCATAAATGATGCATTATTACATTATGGATTAAATTGACCAATGCCATTGCATAAACTATAAGTTTATCAATTATACATGTTCATGAAACATACTAACATCACCTTTACTCATGAATGATCACATAATGAAAGCAGTAATATCCAAAAATGGTCTTGATAAATGAGGTTTATTATAAATATATATCCAAAATCAACCTTTATACATGAGTCTGCAAGTACAATTTTACATCAACAAGTATCCAACTGTGAACAATGAACACATATAGAATATAAAGGCTAAAGACTAATAGTCTTCAATCTTCATCCTCGTCATCATAATCCTTGTCAAAAATAGAAGAAGAAGCATGCTCAATAGTGGATGGTCATTGGATAAACCAACGCTCCCCATGTGTTTCACGACATGCACTAACCGCCTCTCGTGGATCCTTATCTCTGGCAATGCAATCATTGACTAACACCTGTGGGTTTTGGTCTAACAGCAATCGTGATTCCCAACAAGTGGTATCAGAGCGTAGGTCACAAATTCGATACACACCCGAATCACATTGGGGGCAGATTGTTGGACATTGGATAAACCAATGCTCCCCGTATGTTTCGCAACATGGACTTACCACCTCTTGTGGATCCTTATCTCTAGCAATGCAATCATTGACTAGCACCTGCGGGTTTTGGTCTAACGGCAATCGTGATTCCCAACAAGTGGTATTAGAGCATAGATCACGAGTTTGATACACACCCGGCTCGCATTGGGGGAGAGACTATTGGACATTGGATAAACCAACGCTCCCTGTGTGTTTCGCGACATCGACTAACCACCTCTCATGGATCCTTATCTCTGGCGATGAGATCGTTGACTAACACCTGCGGGTTTTGGTCTAACGACAATCGTGATTCCCAACATGGTGGAGCAAAAGAATATGATTGGCCAATTCCACTTCTAGGGTCTCGGTCCTCAATATTCAAGACGGCAAAAGAGAACTCCAAATTAGGAGTTTCCAGATCCACATCCAATTCTATAAAAGGACCATTTTTATATTTTGGACCCCTATGAAATGCAAGGAAAAGGTTGGAATGCACATAAACAAGATCCTCCGCCTTTTATGAGCCCTTTTGTCGCTCAAAATGTATAGCCACGACGACAACAACTCATGTCGTGGGTTGTCACCCTGATCCCCAACCTCTCCATTTGAGTTGTCTAACAACAACAAACTATGGGGGGTAGACTCTATGGAAATGATACGAAGAAAGTCTGGTTGGGAACCAACTAATCCAGGAGACACAGTTGAGTGGTCAAGTACTTGTTTAGATCTAGCAAGATTTTTTTGATTAGATTTATAAGATTTGAAACCAATGCCTTATGGAGTCAATAATCTTGCTTTACAAATTTTAAGAACAAGTACAGAATGGACAACTGTTGCTTTGATGAGTAACTATCCTATATGGAATGCAATTCCTAAGATTTATGTGAAATGCAAGAATCTTGATTGATTTTACTTTAAAGTCTAAGTATGTCCTTTGATGTTTGTCTGTATTGAGCCTAAACTTTATAGCAAATGGTAGAGAGAAGTCAAAGTGAAGCACACAAGGGTGTGACTAACGATCTCTCTCTTTGAAATCTAACATATCCAGTGCCTCTAGCCTTGTAGAGGTTGTGGCTCTGACAACTGCAAAGTCGTCGTTTTAGATACTAAAAAGAGTAGACTTCTCAAGAGAAGATGCAGAGGTGTTCCTATCTCTCTATCAACCAAGCTTATGCTTGGAGATAACTTTTAATATGCATGACTATCTTAGGATGCAAATACAAGTTGAATTTAGAGAATGATTAGTAGAGTGAGACTTTTAAAGCCTCGAAAGTACTTAAATTACAATTTGATCTAAGTTATATGCTAAGTACTTTATCCAAAAAATTTGATAGATAATTCCAACCAGAAAGATAAATGTCAATTTCGGAAAGTGCCACTGCTGCATTTGCACTGCAATCCCTCTCATCATGTTGCATCGTACTGCCCATAGCACTGACACTGCTAACTACTGCACTGCAACTCAGTTACTGAGAAGTAAGTAACTAATCTCCCAATTCTGACCTCTCTATCAGGCTAGAGACCCCCATGATGCTGAAGCTCCCTCTATCGCTGACAAATTCTCCCTCTCTGACCTCTGCGCTGCTGCAACAACTCCCTGCATCTCGCACCGTTGCACACCTCTCTGTGCCATCCTGCACTGGTACAACACTCCCGTGCTTCTCGCATTGTTGCAACTAGCTAGCCTCGCGCTCTCCTGGGAATCCTCCACTGTAGCTCTCTCTCCCACTTCATCCGCATCCATCTCTACCCAACTCAGTTAGTCTTGCTACTCCTCTTCGAGGCTCCCGTAGCAAGGTCTAATCCAAGAGGCTGGGTACCTTGAGGATCTTGCCCCTCATCGCCTGTAGTCTGCTTAACTACAGCTCGATGTCTCCCCACTTCCGCTCAAGTGGTGCGTGAGCACTCTTGGCACACAAAACAGACAGGATCCTGGCCTTCCAGATGACCAAGTTGGATGCCTCATCCAACCTGTCCTGATCCCTCAGCCCATTCATGGCCATCTCTATTCTCTTCTTGTTGACTCCTTCGACTCTCTCTACTTCTCGCCTAGAATTTCTCTATTCGACTCCTGCTGAGTCTACTTCTCGTCTGGAAGTTCGTTGTTCGATTCTTGCTAAGTCTACTTTCCGTATGGAAGTTTTATGTTCGACTCCTGCTGAGTCTATCTAATTCCTGCCTGGAAGTTCTCGGTTTGACTCCTGCTGAGTCTCTCTACTTCCCGTCTGGAAGTTCTCAGTTCGCTCTTGCTGAGTCCCAATTTCCCACCTAGAAATCCTTCTACCAATGTCAAGTTGCCCCTCTCTGAACATCTGTGCAACAACGACACTGATTTGGATTCCTTGGCTACAAACCCTCGGTAGCAACTCCCTCCTCTTGGCCTTGCCTTATGAGGTACTGTTCTGACTCCAGTACCTCACCAGCTCCACTGCAATTTTCACACAGCCTCCTAAACCCCAGCAATCTCAAGGTGAGAGATTCTAGGCTCTGCACAATCCCGACACCAGCAACCCGGCATCCTCAGACAACTGCGTCAACCCTCCTAGCTTCTACGTGAGTCTCCCTTTGCCTCGCTTAGCCTCTGCGCTGCCTCTTCCTAGCTCACCCTTGATGACGCAAGCACTACGTCACCCTTCCCATGTTGTTGCTTTGCTAGAAATAGCTTCTGTCACTCAGGACAACTATTTTCTGTTGCTATTACTCTGCTCGGTTGATGTCCTCAGTTCTCTTGTGATCTGCAACCATGCTCTGATACTATGTTGAATTTTCTAAGTCTACTAGTTAGAAACCCTCCATGCACTTTTACTGATTTATTCCTACCTACTTGTTTCGTTACTTAACTAGTTATTTACAATGTAGATACTGAAAATAAACACTAGTGCATGCTCAACATATTACAGATCATCAACTGAAGGAAACAGAAACAATCACACCAAATGACATTATTATTTTTGGACCAATGCCTCCGGAAAAACCCAATGCGGGAAAACCGATGCAGCGATATGAGGGTTTTCTTATTAAGCAATTTCAGAGTACAATCTGGGTGCCAAATCCAGCCTATCGAACAGAGAATTTCCTTGGCAGTAGTACCTCTCAATCTGAGATAAATGTCTCGGCCGAAACCCGGGATAAACCTTCCGACAGCTCCTCAGCTCCAACCTGCCCCAGAAACCCCCGCGTCTGCTTTTTTGGACTGCGTCAGCCTCTCCCTACCTAGCGCTGACCCTGCGTCACCCTGAATGGGCCCGTGTCAACCTCAGGAGGCCTTGCGTCAACCTTTTGGCCCTCTACGTCAGCAACGCTAGCCTCTCTGAAGCACTGCGCAGCTCCTGGCTGCCTCTGTGTAGCCCTACATGAGCCCTGGCTACTACTGCGTCACTCTCTCTCGCTCCTACGCTGATCTCCCGGCACTATCTCTGCCTCTCTCTCTCTATACTCACTGCCCCTCAGCTACAACTCCGATTAGTGATTCTATCTCTCTTAGCAAACCCGGCTCTAGAGAATAAAATGATTGATCATCTAGTGTACTCTCCAAGTGACCCTCAAGCCTCCTCTTATACTTTTCTCACTGACATATCAACGGCCGAGATTAACTCCCTAATCAAAGGCTAAGATTAGATCGGGCTTGATCCATGACTTATGGACCATTCTAACACAAGTTTTATATTAATACACATTAATACTTTAATTTCCCTAAGTTTAGACTTAGGGACTCCATTAAAAATATTAATTATTTTAATATCTCCCAAACTGTTTAGAATCTACCCAAACCCTTTCCAGGTATTGGAGATCTCATGTGCCCCAACCTCTCCACCAAATTCCATGGCTAGAGCACATTCAATGCTACCACAAATCAACACTCCCTCTTAGCGAGGATTGTGCTCTAGTAATACTCCTCAATGAGTATTACTCTGATCGTCCGGCATCAGTCCCTGTGTTGATGCTAGGCCTGCTGCCTACCATCCTCTGTACTATTGCATCCTGTACTGCTACCCATGGCCTTGCCACTGCCACTACTGCATCCGTACTGCAACTCCTTCTGCATCCATGTTGTTGCTAGTCCTTTCTCCCGACACTGCATCTGCACTACAACTCCTCTCATCATGATGCATCATGTTGCCCACTGCTGCACTGCAACTCAGTTACTGAGAAGTAAGTAACTGATCTCCCAACTCTAACCTCTCTGTCAGGCTAGAGTACTCCTAATGTTGAAGCTCCCTCTGCCGCTGACAAGTGCTCCCTCTCTGACCTCTGTGCTGCTGCAACAACTCCCTACATCTCGCACCGTTGCACACTTCTTTGTGCCATCCTACACTAGTGCAACATTCTCGTGCCTCTCACACTGTTGCAGCTTGCTAGCCTCGCGTTGTCTTGGGAATACTACACTATAGCTCTCTCTGCTGCTTCATTCGCATCCATCGCTACCCATCTCATCCAATCCTACTACTCCGCTTCGGGGCTCCTGTAGAAAGGTCTAAGCCAAGAGGCTGGGTACCTCAAGGATCCTGCGCCTCATCGCATGTAGTCCGCCTAACTACAACTCGATGTCTCCCCACTTCCACTCAAGTGGTGCATGAGCACTCTTGGCACACAGAACAAACAAGTTCTTGGCCTTCCAAATGACCAACTTAGATGCTTCATCCAACCTGTCTTGATACCTCAACGCATTCATGGCCATCTCTCTTCTCTTCTTGTTAACTCCTTCGAGTCTCTCTACTTCCCGCCTGGAAGTTCTCTGTTCGAATCCTGTTGAGTCTACTTCCCCTCTGGAAGTTCTCTGTTCGACTCCTGTTAAGTCTACGTCCCGTCTAAAAGTTCTTTGTTCGACTCCTGCTGAGTCTGTCTACTTCTTGCCTAGAAGTTCTCAATTTGACTCCTATTGAGTCTCTCTACTTCCCGTCTGGAAGTTCTCAGTTCGACTCCTGCTTTGCCGAAGGGAAGCTCAAAAGGGGACCATTCCCCTCAAGCCAAAGCAGAACCTCCGATATATTGTAGTTGGTTCACTCAGACATATCTCATATGATGCATGTGAACTCTTTGGGAGGATAATTATATTACCTCACTTTTACAGATGATTATTCTCGCAAGACCTGGATATACTTCTTGAAAAAGAAGGATGAAGTGTTCACTTGGTTTCGTCACTTCAAAGCCTTGATCAAGAATCAAACCGAAAAGAAGATCAAGATCTTAAGGACTGATAACTGGACTGAGCATGAATCCAATGAGTTCCATGACTTTTGCAAAGAGGCTAGCATTAAGAGGGAGACTACAACACCATATACTCCTGAGCAGAATGGTGTGGCGAAAAGGAAGAATCGTATGATTGTGGAAGTTGTCTATGCTATGCTTCACGATCAAAGACTTCTGAAGTTTCTATGGGCCAAAGTTGCGAATACCGCCATATATGTGCAAAACCGATGCCCTCATCAAGCATTGGGTTCCAAGACTCTCGAAGAGATGTTCACTGGTAAGAAACCTGACGTATCTCATTTTAGAATTTTTGGAAGTCCGGTATATTTTCATGTGCCGAAGGAGAAAAGGAATAAATTGGGTGCATGTGGAAAGAAAGGAATCTTCGTGGGCTATAGCGAAAACACTAAGGTCTATAGAATCTACGTGACTGGTCAAAGGGAAATCAAGATTAGCCATGATGTCACCTTTGACAAAGATATGGCTCTTAGCAAAGTTGACAATCTTCCTACTTAAAGGGGATCTAAAGAAGCTGACACTAGGGAACCAACGGAAAAGGAAGATGAGATGATGCCCGATGTGGCAGAACCTATGGATCCTATTGATCCCCCTCCGCAAGAGCCTTCCTCTTCTAAGAAGAGGCCTTCATGGCTTAGGGGGACACTTGATGATCCTGAAGGGCACATAGCACCCAGGGGAACCTTCCGGGAATGTAAGAAGCCGACCAGGTATCAAGGATACTTGACCATCATGAGCACGATCATCCAAAATCAGCATTCATCATTCGCAGAAGCTGTTAAGCATTGAGTATCGAAGGATGCGATGATTGAGGAATATGAGTCCATCATGAAAAACGATGTCTGGGATGTGGTCCCCAGACCCCAGGGCAAAGTAGTTGTCACTTCGAAATCGATTGACAAGATAAAGCATGCAGTTGATGGGAGTGCGAAAACGTATAAGGCTCGTTTTATCGCTCATGGCTTTTCTCAAAAGGAAGGTATAGACTATGACGAGATATTTGCACCTGTTGCCCGATATACCACCATCCGCTCAATCATAGCCTTTGCTACTTCGCAAGGATGCAACTTACATCAGATGGATGTCAAGACCGCGTTCTTGTATGGTTCAATCAAAGAAGAGGTCTATGTGGAACAACCCGAAGGATTTGAGATTCATGATCGAGAATCTCATGTGTGCAGGTTGAAGAAGGCCCTCTATGGGCTAAAGTAAGCACCCCAAGCATGGTATGAGAGGATCGATAGCTACTTGATGAAGTTGGGATTCACTAGGAGCGAAGCCGACCCTAACCATTACTTTAAGGTTGAAGATGACAATCCTCTCATACTAGTGTTGTACGTTGACTACCTCTTTCTAACAGGTGCAGACCATCTCATTCACAAATGTAAGAGGGAGTTGGCTTCTGAATTTGACATGAAGGACCTAGGACTGACGTACTATTTCCTAGGACTAGAAGTCTGGCAGAAGCCAGGGGATATTTTCCTATCTCAAGGAAAATATGTGGTGACAATATTGGAGAGATTTGGTATGGTGGAATGCAAGCCTGTGACTACCCCGCAAGAGCTTGACTTCAAGAAGTTAAGTGGTAGTGCTGACGGACCCGTTTTACAAAATACTACCGAGTATCATCAGCTCATCAGAGCATTGATATTCTTGGTGAACTCTCGTTCGGATATATGTTTTGCAGTCAACACATTGAGTCAACATCTGGTTGAGCCTCATCACTCACATTGGATTGGTGCCAAGAATCTATTGAGGTATCTTCGTGGCACAATCACTCATGGGTTGAGATACACTGTCGGAGATGTGAGACTACATGGATATACTGATGCTAATTGGGCAAGCAGTGTGGTGGACCGAAAGAGCACTTATGGGTGTTGTTTTTCTTTGGGATCTGCCTCGATATCTTGGATGAGCAGGAAGCAGAAGTTGGTGGCTTTGAGCATCGTCGAGGCAAAGTACATTGTTGCTAATATGGCCTCTTGTGAGGCGGTCTGGTTGTGAAAGCTCTTCAGTGAGCTGTTTGGATATACATTGGATACCATCGTGATCCTTTGTGACAACCAGAGTGGGATTCGTTTATCAGAGAATCTCGTATTTCATGATCGCTCCAAGCATATCAATATCAGGTACCACTATATTTGGGATATAGTGCAGCGGGGAGTAATAAGGCTCCAACATATCGGTACAAAGGAACAAGTCACCGACATTTTGACAAAGCCCCTGGGAAAGGTCAAATTCTTGACTTTCCGAGAACGACTTAGTGTCGTTCAAATACCCTCTTATGAGGGTCGAGTATGATGTATTGAGCTCTGGGAGCTCTAGGGGGGCATGGGTTACTTCTTGGAGCGGCATGCGACCACAGGGCGACTCACCATTCCCTGGTGGTGCACTATGTACAAGGTAAAAGGTTCCACCTTCCCCTGTGACACCCCGTGGCAACTGTAGGATAGGATGATTAGTTCTCCTATGGGCCAAGATGATTAGTTCTCCGCGGCGACTATGGAACAGGTTGATTAGTTTTCGTGTGGGCCAGGATGATTAGTTCTTCGTGGCGACTGTGGAATAAGATGATTCGTTCTCCTATGGGCGAGGATGATTAGTTCTCCTGTGGCGACTGTTGGACAGGATGATTCATTCTCCTATGGACAGGATGATTAGTTCTCCTGTCGAGGGATCCTACCCATGCAGTCTATGACTCATGGGAAGTACCTCTCATCTGATCAATGAGTAGAGAAATGGGATTAGGGACCATTAGTAGTACTATCGATGGACGCATCATTGTATCCACTGTACTCCCTATGCTAGGATGACCTCCATTGATATGGGACCAATGATACTAATCTGGGATGAATGAGAGTGGTATGACAATCTGAGACTGAATTCGGGTCACTGGAGGATGGTATGATACATCCTCGATCATTTCTTCTTCTTCATAGTTCGAGCAGAGTAGAAAAAAGCAAAGCAAAGCAAGGCCAAGCAGTACAAGGCAGTGCATTTGATGGTTGGGATAGTAGCGACAGTCAGACGGATTACAAATGGAGTTCTCCCTAGTTGAGAGGGAGTGTTAAAATTGGCAACTAGGGCCAAACTCCATGTGGGTCACCTCATTTATGGCAGCTGATATTTTTCCTAGATTCCTCTCGTCAAGAGGTGTAGGATTAATCTAAAGATCATCCAATTCCAACAAGTATTTATGGAGATATGAATTTATTTGTATTTACTTGACAAATTATCAAGGTCGGCCATCAGTTAAATGTGTGGCACACATGCCCAGTGAATCATATAAATACAAGAGCGGTTGATTCATTTTCTCATCATCTCATCTCACTCATTGTTCTTTCTCTCTCCTTAGCTTTCGGTTATACAAGGAGCAGCTCACACGTGGGAAGAAGGAGGATGCATTAGGGCAAGGAGGACGCAAAAGCTGCTAAGGGTCTCTTTGACCTTCGTTAACCAAGCATTGACTCATCAAGGATGCAGTTTTGGTGTGGCTACCTCTCCTAGGCAGGCCGCAAATTTTGGTACAAAAATAAGGGCAATCCATCCACAGGTTTGACCAGCGTTGACTGCCCTAGTTTTGGGCAGCACGTCGACTTCAGTCAACTACAATTTGACTATGTTTTTGGAGTTGTTCAAGGGCTGTTTCTTCAGGCTGTTCGAGGGCTAGTTGACCGGAAATTGACCAAGCACATTGGAGGTCAATTTCAACTTGTTTGACCAAGTTTGACTTTGCTGATCTAGGGTTTACTGCTGCTGATATAAAATTACAGAATTCTGATTTTGTACAATTTCTCTCTGCTGAACTATTGAAGATAAAAGAAGATTTGGTCAGAGGGCTTCCCTGCATTGGGGTTTGTCAGCCCATGACTCAGTCATCAATCCTCATAGTCATCATCAGAATCAGCATCACTGTCCTCATCATCATGGTCACCATTGCTCTCCTCTGCATCCTCCTCCTCCCCTCTATCCATAGTCGCCTCTGCATCTGCTGGTGTGGAAGATGACCCCTCTACAGTATCACTGACATCAAATCTAACAAGCTCTAGCACTGGATCATTGAGATCCATGTTGGCCAATGCCAACTCAACACTGTTGTCTAGGTCAATATCATCAAGAAAGACATCCCACATCTTTGTCTTTCCCTTCAACCACTCTTCCCTTTGCCTGTAAATAAGACGAAGGTTGGTGTGCACATACACCATTGTCTCTGCCCTAGACTGCTCAAACTTGCTCTTCTTAACACTATACAAATTCCCATATGTGCTCCAATTCCTCTCGCAACAAGAGGATGAAGTCACATGAGAGAGGAGCCTCATGGCTAACTGCTAAAGAGGAGGGCTTGTTGCCCCATGATTTGCCCACCAAGAATAGGGCTTCCTAGACCCCCTGTCTCTAATCACATCATATCCTGCAAATCAACCAGTGCCAATGGAAAACTTTGCAAAGGCATCCTCCACCTCATCAAGCAATGCTCTATCTTGAAAACCCCGCCTGAATGCATCTTTCCTCTCCTGTGAGATTTCACCATCCATGTGAGGAGGGAATCTGCGAGAAGGTCCACCATTCAACCACTCATGGCTATGGTATTTTGAGTTCTATGAGGGAGCCAAACAACGTAATGGTGTGCAATTCTTGTCCCATCTGCTGACAAGAAGATCCTGTATAGTGCCACAGAAGGCCTCTAGTGATGTCTCATACTCGGGGCACTCTATAGAATAATGCTCCTCACAGACTCAATAACGGAATCCCATCCCTCATAAACCTCTCCCAGGATGGGTTTGTCTGTATCTGCAAATCGAAGCAAAGAAATGATAGGGTCCATGATCTGAATAATTAGATCTACTCTCTCCCACCAAGCATCATCTAGCACTGTGTCCTTCACTTTTTCAGAGGCTAGTTGATCTGTCTTTCTCCAAAAAGACCAAAACTCAGAAATAACCATGGCCCCAACAGTAGTCTTGACCTCCCTCAACCTCTTCAACATGATGAATGAAGAGGCAAACCATGTATCAGCAATCTTCAACAATGATAGATTGTTGTACTCCTTGTAGATAGTGAGGGCATTTGTATGATTTTGCACAAAGTTACGGATATGTCATGCATCCTCAATAATGTTACCAATCCAAAGCACATCAGAAGCAATGGATTTCAATGCTAAGTTCAATGAATGGACAATGCAAAGTGTCCAAAACACTTGTGGATATTTAACTTCCACAATCATGCCAAAAGCCTTGCAAACAGATGCATTATCTATAATGATTTGCACACAAGAATCAACACCTACATCTTCAATAACTTTAATAAGAAACTCACCCATCAATTGTCCATCCTTGTATTCTCCAAGTGTTTCCACTTCTTTCAAGAAAACTGGACCATTCAAGGAAGACACCATGAATTTGATGAGTGGGTGTCGTGCTGGATCTGCCCATCCATCAGAAACAATGCTAACCCCAGATATTGACCATGATGCTTCAATAGGCTCAAGCATTTTTTGCACCTCTTTTTTGCCTTCATCAACAATGTTGTTCTAAGCTTCTCTGAACTAGGAGGCACATACCATGATGGAGACCCTTGAGTTAGAGCTCGGCACATCTCAATAAATAGAGGTGAGCATACAACATTAAAGGATATGAAGTTTTGATAATAAAAAAAAGGCAATGGTGAGATCAAGCTCTTCCCGTTTCTCTTTTTGAAAAATCTTGTCCATTGGACCAAGTGAAATTGCCTTTCTTTTTGTTGCTTGTCCCCCAATAGAACTCTCAAAAGGAAAGTTGGTGGTGCCTTTCCTCAAAAATGGAAGGGGATCATCATCCTTGGTTTTTTTTATTTTGCAGCCACATTTGCCATACCAACAATGAACTCTTTTTCCATTTCTTTCCTCTTTTGTAAAGGAACTTGTGTACAAGCTCAAACTCCACAACATGGTAAGGCCAACAAATGGCTTTTCACATGAAAATATGTGCTTGCGAAAGTATTGTGGCAAAAGTTGCATCTCCAATTCACATTGTTTCCTCCCTTCCCCTTGTTGCTTGGCCCATCCTCTCTTGTGACATAATTCCACAAGGGATATTTCTAAATGTTACCTTTAGGAGGAAGTCTTCCCTCAACATTACTTGCAGCAGACTCTAATGATATTGGGGGAGGAGGGGCATCTCCAATGGGTACATTCTCCTCCTTCCTTTGCCCCCTACTGGGTGCCTTTGATTGAGTCATGAATACTGAAAAAATAAACAAAACATGCACAAATTTGTAAAAGAAATGCATATACAAACTGTTGTAATACAAATGCAAAAAATAGAGAGGAAATGCACTTACTTGTTGCTTGAATCTCCTTGAAAACGCTCCAAACCCTTGGCTCCTTGCTCCAAACTTCTAACAGCAAACCCACAGCTCAGTTCTTGCAAAAGGAATAAAACAAAATGATAAAGAAAA
This sequence comes from Pinus taeda, assembly GCA_000404065.3. Classification (NCBI taxonomy): domain Eukaryota; kingdom Viridiplantae; phylum Streptophyta; class Pinopsida; order Pinales; family Pinaceae; genus Pinus; species Pinus taeda. The sequence continues at coordinate 214,650 of APFE031297503.1, forward strand.
TCAGAAAGTGCGCCCTTTTATTGGCCCGCGGGGTTTTTTTGTTAGAGTCGTACCCGGATTTCGTGACACAATGTGTCCAAACGGGACACGATCCGGATTCGATCGTGTCCCATTCGGACATGTCGTGTCACGAAATTCGAACACGAATTAGGGCGAATCTAATCCAATTCGTAGGATTCGAACACTTGGCAAAAAATCAACGAATCCAGTTTCTGAGGGTACAAGGGTAGCTAATAAAAGGGAAGCCAACACTTGGGTAAATAATGTGTAGGAGGGAGCAATCATGTTGCATGAGTTACCCCGGCCTTGATTTTTCCACCCTTTTTCATATGTCTTTTGCCTTTTTATGATTTTCTTAAGTTAACTGCTCAGGGATCAAGGCAAGGGGTAAGAGCATGATGCATAACATATAGCAGTGAATACCCCCTTTTAAGGAAGAGTGGTTCATTGCCTATTAGGGGTTGGAACAATCATGGGTTCCTATATGATGAAGGAGGCTCATAGAACCTGTAGGAACAAGGGTGATGGCCATGGAATGGGGTAGAGCTCATGTCATGGCTTTAGCCCACGTGCTAAATGCCTTTGTCCCGGTCATCTTTTGCATTTTGTGGTACAATTTCCTGTTGAATGTGGCCAAATATGCAGTTTCTCTTTATTTTAGCCGCATAAAACTCTGGGTATCATTCCAAACCCGACCCAAGATGTGGGGCAAGGGAAGGGTGTGGCTGACCTTATGTGGACCCAATGGAAGAATGTGGACCCAGGTGGGAGGAGTGATGATTGGGGGTGTAATGAGTGGAAGGGGAGTAATATATTCGAATTAGGGAGTGCGACCATGCAACCAAAACTAGGGTTTCCCATGTAGTACCATCCCTAAAACCAATAGGTCAGTAAAAAAGATCCCACGGGACTAGGCTGCATGGTTAATATCCCAAAAGAAACCTAAGGGACAAGAGCACAGACCTAGACCACTCTTTCTGCCAAACTCCCCCATTAATCCATGCCCAAAGTTTCCATGATAAATAAACTAGAATACTCAGTTACCAAATAACAAGGCATACCTTAGGTTTGGAAGGCCCACCTTCAAACATGTGATCATGACAGTGTTGAATAATCTAGATAAAAGTATTGTAGTGTGATTCTTCGTTACTTGTTAACAATTTGTGGAGTCTTTTTACTTTTCTTATTAGTTTATTCTTCTTCTTCTTCTGATTCGTGCATATGTGTGTACTTCATCAAACTGCTATCAAAACATAAAAACAAGAACACCAGATGTTGGCTCTCTGTCAAGGCCAGAACCTCTCTTCTCTTGAGAGGAAAACCCTTTTCGTGAATTTCTCTTATTGAAGCTTCGATTAATCAATGCCAAACCCTAAACCCCTGATAAGATGATCCTCCAAGCACAAGATAAGTCTTCCCTCCTTTTTTGCACCTTATACTCCAGCACTTCGTTTCCCAGCACTTCTTCCTCCTTCCGACACTCCATTCTTCTTTCAAATTGTTAGTAAACCTTGTTGCACTTGATCTAGAGAAGAGACCTTTGAGACCCTTTTCCTATGATGGTTCCTTTCTTCTTTTCACCAATCAACTAACTTGGATGACTGTAATGGGAGGGTTGTTATGACAGCAGAGGCAGCCTCCTTTTCCCTCGCACATGTGACTGTAATGGGCCTTACAACAACCCTCTTAACTTCACTTTTCCTCCTTTGTCCTTCGCTTGAGAGAGTGGTCTTGTAGGCTTGGATTGAGCCCTAAACAATGAGATATGGTGAGCTGATAGTGACTGTTGTCATAACAGCACGCAGCCTTCCTTACCCTTGCACGTGTGGCTATAGTTGTCCTAGAAATGATCTTCTTGACTTCGGTTTTGTACCCTTCTTCCTTGCTTTCCTTGGAGACCCTATAGACTTCTCTTTTCCTTCCTTTCTTGTCTTGTCTCTTCGCTAATTTCAGAGCTTGAATTCATTCATTGTAGAGGAGTGGACAACCTCTATATATAGAGGATTGTCCCTCCATTTAGGCCAACTTGTAGGCCGACTTGTAGAGTGGACTTTGGATGGTTCTTTGGTGGAGTTGTATGCTTAAATGAGCTTCTTGATGGTGCCATTACTTGTAGGAGACTTGTGACTTTGCTTGCAGGACTTCTTATGACCTTAATACATCTTGATACAAGGTGTAACATGCCCTCAAGGTCTTCAACCTTTTCTTTTGACTATTTGACTCACCTATAGCACTTTAAATAGTGCTAGACCTATTTCAATGAGCAAGAAACTCATTGACATATATTATAAAAATAATATTTCTTTTCTTAAATAAGTACAAATATGAAAAGTACGTTTATGAAGACCGAACCTAGTCACACTTCCTTCAACACTCCCTCTTAACTAGGGAGGTATTCATGCAACATTCCAAGGTGTTTGGCTACTATCAATCTTGAAGAATTCATATAAGAGATATCGGATTAGCAATCCATCTGTTATAGCATCATATCCATCAGCATTGTCATAGTGCAAGGCCTTCATTGACAGCTCCATCTCTTTACAAGACCATGAGCTGCAATGCTAGTGAAACCAATGATATATAAACAACTTCATCATTGTCTCTCAAGGTACATACCCACCCATGCCAAGTTGCAGGAAACGTTGGAGAAGGGTTCGTTTTTGGCCGGAAACGAAACGAAAACGAGGAAACTCGTACCGTACGGCTTGGAAACTCGTTTCTAGTTGTACTGGCCCGTTTCTCGAGGAGGAAACGTGGCTAGTACGGCTAGAAATGTGTTTCCAGGCCATACAGTCGAGTTTCCTTTTCTAACTTGACTTTTTCTTGTATTGTTTTTTATTTTTGCGCTTCTAATTTTTTATTGGGCAACTAAAATATCTTCTAGATGCCTCTCAAATTATAAAAAAGAGGATTTTTTGAGTGGGGCAGCCTGATGTTCAAGGCTATGGCCCTAGTGTTGATATGCAGTTCATGGTAATGTTAAATTCTTAAAGTAAAAGTGACATTCTCCTTTATTTTTCATTTTCATCCTTTTACTTATATTTTTAACATTACCATGAAATGACTCAGGATGTTTGAGAGTGGTTTCGCCCTCATTGGATTTCATATGGAGAAAGTAGAATTTTAGATCTCACTCAAAATCCAGCAGACTTATTTGTTTTTCAGGATTTCAGGTTTGGAGGGATTGCAATGTTTACATTGGATTTTATCATGTACTAGGGTATGGAACTTGTATTTAATCAAGAGAACCAAGCCCTCTATGCAGGGGAAACTCCCAATAATCAAGATCATGTAGGGTACTAGGGTATGAAACATGTATTTAATCAAGAGCACTAAAGTCATTCAACTATGTAGGAGGAGACTCCCAATACAACAACGGTCCTTCTAAAGAATGGGATGTAGATGCAGAAAATCTTGATTTGGATCTCTCTCTTGCAGCGTAATAGTCTTTATTGTACTTGCAGCCTCATATATTAATATAAATAAAGGCTGATTTTGAGATTTGGATATATAATAAAGGTTGCTTTTGGATATTCCGATACTTTTATTTTCATTATGTGATCATTCATGAGTAAATGTGATGTAAATTAAATCTTAATGTTTAAGTGTAATAAATTATAATGTATCATATATGCTTTATGATTGCACA